>CAJNDT010000735.1:335000-476157 GCA_905221615.1 Symbiodinium sp. CCMP2592 | reverse complement strand
GCAGCAAGGTTTGCGTTGCAACAAACGGTCAGACCTAGAGTTGTAGAGACTCTGCTGATGCCAGGCAGCTGGGTGGAAAGTGGAGAAAGCGAAGGAGACAATGGAGTTTTTCGCGAACCGTGACGACGAGGTTCTTGACAAACTCCGTCGGACAATTCGTGCGACTCGTGGTTAATCTATTAAATTATTATTGGTGTCATTGTGTCACATTCTGGGATGTTTTTGTGTTGCTTTGCCTTTGAGGTATTTTGTGCGGATGGGGAGCCGGCGGAGCAGCTGATGCCTCGCTTGGCCAAGGTGCCTTGGTATTAAATTCGGACTCGGCTCATTCGACACTTGACGTCATGAGGTCGGCAACGTTCTTCCGTCGTTAGACGCCTCCATTCGATGTTTCTCTCATGCGGCACAAGCCAGCTTGGAGTCGATCGTCAAGTCAGACGAGAAGATGGGCTATTTGATGGATCGTCTGGTTACTCGCTTTGCTGACACACACAGCAGGGGATCCTTGGCCAGGGCATTAAAAAGATAGCCCAAAGTTGGCATCCATGTTTCGATCTGAAGTAAGACTGGAGCCCAGCGTGGTGTCAGAGCTTTCGGCCAGCTCTGCGATGCAATCAAGCTTTGCAAGTCAGAGGTGGGACTCCACAGTAGAGGCCCTTAGGTTGATCGTCCTCAGATTGAACGAGATTCTGAAGTTCCTTTGCAAGGTTTGCTTGACGGACGACAACCGTGACTGGGCACTGTCAGTCCTCCAGGCCGGGCGAGTGGGTCAGACTGACATGATGTGAAACCTGTGTATAATATCAGTTTAATAAATGATGGATAATAAGCTTGCAGGTTTTTACCTGGCCGAACATCATTGCCATGTGCTTGCTTGTGGAGTTCATGTCGTGCGTCAGACAGCACATCCACTCGTTTGACAATCAGGGCGGCACTCGTGGCAGCGGCTCTCGTCAGAAGAATGTGAATGGCAATGCTGTTAGCAGGATTGTTTTCGCATCTCGGAGGTCCCGGATGGTGTCAGAAATGCTGGCAAGGTTGTTTGATTATGAGATCAACGGGACGAAACACAAGCCACTCGTGTTAGATCGGAACTTCACCCACGGGTACTGTCAGATTGCAGCTGAAGCTCTGAAGTTCGGTGCCTTTGCTGCACAGTCAGTCAGACCTTTTCATCCAGGTTTGGCAGCACAAGTCTCCGACTCTGAGGCAGTCAGAAATCGTTCTCTGTTGTCCACAAGGGCCGGTTGCTGTATCGCCTCTACAGCTGCTTGGCGTGGCATTGGCGCACAGTCCGCTCACATTCTGCAAATTTAATTATATTCAGACCTCAATCTGTCAGCCAAGGCCACGACTTGGATCTGAAGTGTCTGATCGCTGACGGCCTCGGCTCCATCGCCAACATGAAGCGAGCCTATCTTCAAAGCGTCTTGTCAGACCACGAAGCTGGTCTGGGAGAGGCCTTCGAGCCTTTCGACGTAACACAATGGGTGGAGACACGGGATGACAAGGCTCTGTCCCTGGGCCGCCGTTTTGATAGCATTGGTGCGTATAGTCTAAGAAATTTTAATTATGTATATTTATTATTAATACTTACATTTAATAATTACAATTTGAATCATGTGTAACAGTGGTGCCCGAGGTCAGACGTTCTGCGGCCATTGGCGACGGTGGGCAAGGTGGAGGCCGGTGTCCACACCGTCACGATTTGCACGAGTTGCACTGTTTTCTTAGTTTTGGTCACCAGGTGGAACCGCTGGTGAAGGAGCTGCTGGTGGCCAGACCGACAGCACTGGCTGCGATCAGGCTGTATTTGTCGTTTTGTAGACTCTGAATTTAAATTAATATCATTGTGATTTTAGACTGACATGCTTGTTAAAAGTCTTTGCAGGAGGGGATGCACGGATCCAGAAATATTTTGGCCAGAGGTCTTGCGGCACTGGGGCCGTAAGACACTTCCCATACTGAACAATCTGGCTGCTTGGTGGCAATCAGAGTCAGATTCAAGAGTCTTGGCGGCCTTTGTCAGACTCGGCGTGTGTCCTTTGCGAGCGATGAGGTTCCCTTCATGCTGAGCATCTGGGTGAGCTCGTCAGAGCTAGAACAAGATTTCTCCTACCTTCAGCTTTTTCAGTTGAAGAGTCGCATCTGTGAGACACACCTGCGGGACTTGCTCAAGGTTCTGCTTGATGGGCCGTCGGTGTCAGACTTGTGTCCTATGAGTCGTTCGTCAGACGGCAAGATGCAGTACACCTCCACAGACATGATTTTGCGATGTCAGGCTTTGTATCGCAAGACTTTTGGGACGGCTAAGAATCAGCGGAAGACACCAGACCTGCCAAGACGAAAATTGTCAGAGAAGACAGCTGCTCCTAAAGGCGTTCAGGGCTTTCTCCGAGTCAGACATGATGAGATAACATCATTGATGAAGCAACAGCGGGAGGCATCAGGGTCAGACCAGACTTTGGAGCAAGCAGGCCTTGAGGAAATCACTGCGAATTCGGCCACCAAGAAAGCCACCGCCAAGCAGCAAAGCCTTTGTAAGACTATGCGAGACAATCAAGCACCTGGCCTGATGTTAGCCCATTAGTGACTGAAATTTTTCGAAATGTAATTTTAATTACCTTTGCATTGAACAATCCAAAGCGCGGTCCGTCCAGGACACGAAGAGGAAGGCTTTGGAACTTCTGGCCGATGGGTCAGACCCGCATGCAGAGGCGACCTTGCAAGCTTGTCAGCAGGAGATGCAGGCGAGAGAAGTAGCTGACCTCACACGACGTGACTTGCAATGGTCAGAGAGGAACAACTGCACATTATCATTTTCCTGCAGCTGCGTCCTGATGCCTGGCATTGAGCTTTCGTCAGACGAGCAGTCTCTGCTTGCCAAACTGAGAATCAAGACCTTGGCCTGGAAGTCAGATGTGGAATTCTTCCGGGAACTGTTCCAGGTTAAGGACCTGATTTGGTTTACAAACGGGGACGAAGGTCAGATTGTGTGCCAGGGCGGTCTTCGCTCGGCGTGTCAGTCCACTGGTCAGACTGCTGGTCAGACTAATAACGACGACGAGTCAGACAATAAGACGCCTGAGTTAGAAAGGTTGCCCGCTTTCCTCATGGCATCTCGTTTGGTTGGTGGCTGGGTGGCAGGAATCGAGTGGCTTGTGGAGTGTAAGAGATTGGGATGGAAGCTGCAGCCAGTGCTGCGACTGGCACGTGCTGTGAGTGTTCCCCGTGAGCTGCATCTTCATAACTCGTCAGAGTTTTCCTCCATGATCAGCCAGATCGTGTTCGTGGGCTGTCAGATTGCGAGTGCGAACTGCCTGTGGTCCACCCGTGACTCCCGTAAGAACCTGCAGCTCGTTTGCAATTGATTGTTGCATGTCAGTACGATGCCGTTGTCCGCAATTATTAACGACTGTGTGCCAGGACCAAGAAGAGGTCGTGGGTCCTCATGTCAGAGAAGATTTCCAAGAAGTCCAGGGAGAAGGACAAAGGCCGCATCAACAAGAAGAGCGGTAACCCGATCACGTCTGATTATTTGTTCGAGCAGATCACAGTGCTCCTTGTCTGATTCTGGCCTGACATGTCGCATGAATTGAATCGTCAACTGCAGTGGTAGCAAATGGCACGACGAAGGTGGTCAGACATGCGTGATGCCCTGTAAAGACAGCCACAGCCAGTGAGGCCATCGGTCAGACAGCAGTGTTGAGTCAGTAGTGCTGGAGTCGAAGCTGAATCGGAATGAACATGCAAGGGTTGGAAAAAAGGGTTACCGTTGCCTGCTTTGGTTGACATGCGAACTGTTCAGTCGGATTCTGCTGCTGAATTTCAGCGGAAGCTCTGTCTGGGAATCATTTGAATCAATCAGGTCAGACGATGGTCAGCAGCGGAACCATGGACATTATGAATGAAGGCAGGGAGCAGCCCTCGTGACAGCGTTTGCTTTGGCGGGCACAAGACCAGGACGTTGTGGAGAATCCTTGTCTCAAGGTGTTGGATCAACATAGCTGCCGCAGGTCAGGTGTCTAGTAATTACCGCACTCTGTAGTTCTAATTATAATTGACCATGATCATGTTCGCATGACGTCGTCAGACAGACGAATCCTGAATATCAGCATGGCAACGGTAGCAGTCGTGGACTTTCCCTTTCTGTGCTGTGCCAGCTATGGTCAGAAGCAAGGTGGTCAAGCTTCCACCCCACAAGGTTATTGGCGGCACACCTTTTCGAGCCCAGCCAAGGCGCCCAAGTAAGACTCCAAGAAACGATCGGCGTAAAGCAAAACCATCGCCAATCAAGCCACGCAGCAGCTCCGAGAGTGCAGAGGAGGCGTCAGACGATGTGGCCTCTCACATGGACATCGCTCTTCTTCTTGGCGGAAAGCGTGAGACTGGCACAAGGAGTCGCAGTTTGTCTGACAGCAAACCCAGTAAGACGGCAAAGCATTGGCCGGGAACGAAGAGTCACAGAAACAGTTTGGATGATCGCCTTATCAAACAGAAACGTTTCCTCTTGCCACCTTTGGTCATCAGCAGAACCGTCAGACAACTGTTGCGCAAGATGAAGCCGGATGATTGGCGAATCTCTCCCAATGCTGTCAGACAACTGCACGAGGCGGCAGAGCTCTTCATCGACGACGTGTTTGTCAGAGCAGCAGCATTTCAGAGGAAGTGTGCTTTGCAAGCGAACTCAAAGTCAGACACGCTTTGTAAATTTCACATGGAGCTCGCCCTGATGTGAGTGAAAGGCTGACGCTGAGTCTGACCATCAGTGCACCAAATTCAATTTTGTTATGTCAGATCAGAAATGGTGCGGCAGGCATGCTGGCAGAAGCAAGTCAGCAAGAGTGTTAATGCACAGATTTTGGATGGTCAGACCGTCATCGTGTGCGATGAAAATGATTGCGTGGGACACAAGTTGGGCCTTCCGATTCCGCAAGCCCAACTAGCGTCCTCAGCACGCTGCGGACACAAGTTGGGCCTCTTAAACCCCCTCCCAGACCATTGCGACCCTGGACACACTTTGCCATGTTGGGACATTTGGGACTGCAGAGGCCCAACTAGCGTCCTCAGCACGCTGCGGACACAAGTTGGGGCGCCTGACGCCGGAGGCCTAACTAGCGTCCCGTCGTTTGGTGTTGCATCTTAATCTGACAATGACATGCTTTTGGGAACTTGTGCTTTTGTCACAGGTGCCTACAGGAACATATGGCGGACTTTGGTCGGACAACCAGGACTGGCTTTGCAGTCTTTAGCTTGCGTGTAGGACCATTTACGGTTCACGAGCTCACGGGGCATTTAGTTTGCTGCTGCAGCTGTCAGATTGACGATCAAGCGACGCTGTTTGTCAGACCCCGTGGCTCCTAAGCCGAAGACGAAGGGGGCTCAGCCGAAGGCAGCTCAGCCGAAGGCAGCTCAGGCCAAGGCTGCGGAGAAGCCAGCTGACTGTAAGACTCAGCAGGAAGCTTGTCAGACACCGTCTCAGAAAGCAGCGGCGACGGTGTCAAGCATGAGCACCTCGCCGGTGCACAATCACAGGCGTGTGGCGGCAGACATCCTGGCACCTCTTCTGGACTATGTCGAGGAGATGGAGAAGTCCGATGTCAGACCCATTGCCTACGCTGGCATCCAGGCGTTTGACTGCGCCAACTACGCTCAGGAGATGTCAGACAAAGGCAAGTACACGTGTGTGGTGCCCTTGCACTGGCTCGGTTTGGTGGCACCAGCCTGAGGCAGTCAGACAGCGTCGCAGTCCATAGACTGATCGCTCAGTTCACCGGTCCCTGTTCTATTCATGTCAGCTGAGGCATTCGAGTCAGATGTCTGGCCAAACTACGGAAGTATTGTCAGAAGTTACAAGCACCACTTCTGTACGTCAGATGGTCTCCTGACGGATAAGATTTGCCAGCCGCAGCATGCCACTACGAATCTTGCATGGATTAATTTTAAGTTTCATCCCGGCTGTGTGTACCAAGAAGGCACGGCCAGACGTGTCAGCATGGAATCAACTCAGGATCCGTGCTACCAGTAAGACTTCGCCTCCCGAGGCGGGGACATGGGAAGTCGCCGACAAGAGCGTCTTCAGGATGGGCTGGCTCATGGGGTTCGCGCAAGCACGTGAGACCAAAGCCATGGATGTGGTCAAGAGGTTCGAGGAAGCCAGCTGCTCTGTAGCCGTTACTTTCCAGCTGGTCGTGTCAGACGACGAGTTTGGTGTGCATCCGGGCTGCAAACCAGAGTCGAGTTTTGCAGTCCCCCAGTGTGGTTCGGTGTGCCTTGGGTTCCTGTCAGACAAGGCTCCGGCGACAGCTTGAGGAGAACATCAAGTCGGACGCTCTGACGGCCCAGCTTTTTGGCTACAAGGAGTGCCTTCAAACTCACCAGGTGTCAGAATCACTGAAGCGTCAGAACAAGCCGCATACATCGTCAGACGTTGCGGCTTGGTTCTCCAAGATCAACTTCGCGGAGGAGACCATCGGTCAGAAGACCGTGGAGTGCCACTTGAAGATCGTGAAACGTATGACTGAAGTGGCAATCAACCATTTGGACGGCTTGGAGTACGCTTTCGGTAAGACACACCCCTTGGCCAAATGGGCCGCGCTCGACACCCTCTGCGGTAAGACGTCATGCCCCAAGAACCTTCCGCTGCAAGACAAGCTGCTGAACTTCGTTGTGGCTGGGATTCATGTCAGACTGCTCAGGGGCACGTTGGCACAAAACGTCAGAGAGGACATCCGCCACAAGGTCATCCCGTGTTTCCTGGCCTTGCGTCGGATCTCCCATTATGTGGCCTGGAAGATCCAATGTAAGAACATCGGAACGGTTTTTGGCGACTGGTCAGACTTCCATATCATGTTCCCTCGTGGCAAGTTCATGGAGCTTGCTGGCGGCAACACGTCAGAGGTCACAGCGTTTACGGAGAAGTTCGTCAGACCGTCAGAGCGAGCGGCAGCCACGGGTAGCTTGTCTGATTCGGCATGCCCGCCATAGCTTCATTTGCGTGCTGATTTGATTTGGTGTTACTGTTAGACACCAGGTCTCCACATGCTGTATGACGGGAACGCGGACCACATTCTCCTGAAATGCCTTTCCAGAGACTCGAACATGTCAGCAGAAGGTATTCTGGCATCGTCAGACTTCGCCTCCGAGGACCCAGAGTTTTGACAAAGAAGCAAGTGTGGGTTTTCACTTTTAAAACAAATTTCCTGTTTGCAACCGCCAGCAAGGATTTGTTTGACTTGGGCAAGATTCTTCAGCTGCACGAGGAGGAGACCGCACCGCCACCGCCACCGAGTACGACGCCGGCAGCTGGCGAGCAGGACAGTCAGACCGCAGCCTCGGAGAGTGTTGTGGACGATGGCAATGACTCGCAGGCCACCCTGGTTCTGGGACAGCATCTTACGTCAGATCATTCTGTCGAAAAGCCCGTAGTGGACGAGCTTCTCGCGGAGAATGAGGACGAGCAGGTGATCAGCAAGGAAAACGAAATGGTTCGTCAGATGTTGGAGTCAGATCTTTTTCCTTCACTGACTCTGCCCAGTCTGGCGTTAGACAGCTTCCACAACGTCTCGCCAGATGCCGTGCAGAACATGTATTCCGTTGCCAGCTCTCGTCAGGTTCTTACTTTTAAGAAACCCTGAGGCTTCAGTCAGTCAGGTCATGAACCCATTATTATTGCAATTTTGTGTGTCAGACCACCGGCCTCTCAGGTCTGACACAGTACGCTACGTTCATTGAGGAGCCAGACAACAGCAAGTGGAAAGAGGCCCTGGCCCAGTCCGGGGGGAAGGTTGACAGGGTACTGTACATCTATGATGCAACGTGCCGGTACGACAGGGCTGCATTGTCTGGTAAGACCTATCGACTGCTTCCTCCACTGGACGAAAGTCATTACCAGAGCGTGCTGACGGCACTGTTGGCGCCAGAGGGTGATCCTTCAGCGACAGATACATTCTTCCGCAAGAATGACCTCTTGTTCCTGAAGGATGCCCGCAGGTCGAGCAACTTCAACAAGATGGGTCGCCTCGCGTCTTGACTTGCACAAGATAGGTGAGACAGGATTCTGAATGAACCATTGAATATTAAAGGTTTAGTCTTCATATCATATTTGAGACAAGGTCAGACAAATCCTGAAGATGTGCCCCATGTCGGACTACCCGAAGAAGCCACTCGCCGTACCGGTCAGACTCTGCTACCACAACAACGAGTTTACCAAGGATGGTTACGTCAGAAAGAATGGCTCCATGGGCAAAATCACGAGCAGAATTGCATTGCCGGACCCTGTGGAGAACATGTTTGTCTTCGGTAAGACAAAATGTACGATGGAGACGCGTGAAAGGAAATGGTTGGACCTCCCAGGCAGCAACTACACCAGAAGCTTGCAGGGCTTGAGCATCCGCACGCAGTCAGAGGCCAACATTATGGTCAAAAGGGACGTGCTCAGTCAGATGATGAAGAAGGTGGGTGCTGCTTCCTCGTCGTCAGACAAAGCAGCCTCACAGCCAGACAGTGACGGAGAAGTTCCTGTTCCGTCAGATCATATGCCAGGCGAGCAGCAGGATAGCCAAGGGTCAGAGCCCATTCCCGACGGCGCCAACACGGATGATCGTTGCTGCCAGTGGTTCGCATGGTCCCCGTCAGAACTCTTCTGGGCCGAGATGTTCAACCTGTATGGAGTCAGACGCCCGGGCACCTACCGGATTGTGGATTTCACACCGGGACCGGGGATGGCAGCGCTGCAAGCCGTCAGAGAGAGGGTTCCATACGTGGCGTTTTGCTTGCCCTCGCAGTCAGACGCCTTGCGTCAGACACTGACATTTCAGATCATGCTGGAGGTCGTCAGAGGTGTGAACAATGGCTTCACACGTCGTGTGCTCAGCCGCGTCAGATCCTTGGATGGAGGCCACAGCTCCAATGGAGATGGCCGCATCGACGGCAGCAACAGTCAGACGAACGAGCTGCAGGAAAGTCAGACGGAGCAGCCAGAGCCACGGCCGACGCTGAAGCGAAAGCGTCAGATGAGTGACCTGCAGAGCAATGACAGCAGGAGCAATGCGTCAGACAGCGACCCGGAGGTGTGATTCACCACGCTTCCGTCAGATGATTTTAATTTTGGATGTAGACGTCAGAGAGAGGTCTTGGTTCAAGGTCGACTCGACTGAGTCTGTCGATCGTTATGACTCGTTCCATTCGTCAGACACAGGGGCTGGCCCTGGGTTGTTGAATCTGTTTAAATTTAACTATTAAAAGTAAGACCAAGTTAAACTATAATTAATTTTATTTTAGAATCAGAATCATGAGCAATATGAGTAGTAGATTTGCAGTTTAGATTCGACTCCCATGGGGCATGGGCCAGCCTAGAGTCAGGACACCAAGCTGCCGACACATGACTCTGAGGTTCGAGGAAAAATGTGCCCGTCAGAGTGATTTTAGTGATGCTCGCTGACAGTGCGCTGTTGACACCGGGACAATGCCTGGGATTAATTATCAGTTTTGGATTACAGTCAGACACCGGAGGAACACAGACACAGCTATTGCCAGTCAGATCAGCGATTCTAGTTCTTGGCCTACTATAATTAATTATTTTTCTGTAATTCTCAGCCAGTCAAAGCCAGCAAACCGCCATGAATCTTTCCGGCTACAGTGACAGATTGGGCCAGGCTGCGGCAGACATCGACGTTCTGACTTACCAGCATCCAGCGGTATTCTACTGTCTGACAAGTAGCGCTTTCGTGAGGGCAAAGGTTAAGTGTAAGATGTTGGTGGATAGCCGCGAGGACCAGGAACTTCGCATGCGGTGCAACAAGCATTTTCCAGCTGGTATGACTTTCAATGCTGCTAGCAAGCTTTCGTCAGACGCAGCGGATGTGGCTAGGCGAATGCTCCTGGCACACGTGGTTTGGAAGTCAGACAAAGACTTCAACAAACACCTGGCGAAGATCCAGAAGGTGTCAGAGAAAGTCTCCACTGTCGTCCTCCACGTTGACTTGCATGCCAGCAAAGCAGCTTATTTCCGGCTCGTTTTGGAGACCGAAGAGTCTGACTTAATTACTGGCAACGGTAAGAGATGTCAAATGGCCGAGGAGTTCCAAGGACATCCATCGCAGCAGTCAGACCGAAGTTGTTTCATCCTCATGTGGCTCGGTTGCATGTTTAATTTTGACAGTCGTCGTCGTTGTTGTAATGGACAACATGTTGCGTGATTGAGGTTCTCCAGCTCTGGTGAGACCGTTGCTTCCGAGACAAAGACCAAGTATCGTCAAGTCCTGGAGCAGTTGGAGCATGACCTCGGGACTTATCTCGCCACTGGAGGCGCCAACATATCGTCAGAGCAAGCCATGCAGCTTGCTGCTAAGAAAGGCGGGGTTGGTTCTTTTTAATTTTAATGTGCATTTGGTGTAATAATTATGTAGCACTGACTAAGACTTTTTCTTCGCAGATGTCGGATAGCAGGTGCGGAGGCTGGAAAATACCCACGAAGCACGTGTGACACCAGGAACATCCTCAAGAGGGCGTTAGACCGACCGACTTCGGTCTTCCTGGATGGAGGTCGCAAGACTAAGAGGTTCAAGGTGTTGGACCCGCAGTTCGAGGTGGTGGCCTCGCATCTGACTGCAAATTCGAACATGCTATGTAAGACGGATGCAGACGTCGCAGAGTTGACTCTTGCCGAGACCTCTCGTTTGCATGGGTGCACGTTCGACTTAAGTCTTTGCAACCATTTCTTTGCATGTCAGACGCTGGCGGCCATGGCTTCTGTGCCCAAAGCAGCGATCATGCTGCTGCTGGCCGGCCTCAACTTTGGTCTGTCTGCATCTTAGGCCAGACCTTTTTTAAGAGTGGTCAGACAGACAGACCATCCCCGGGCTTTGTCTTAACCTGTCAGACTGTTTTGGCCCTGGCTGTGGGTCGGTAAGACGACGGCCCGTTGTGTATGACTTCACTTGCATTGCAGTAAAAAGAAGTTCAAGCGTAAGTTCTGTGGTCATGCCTGCATGTTCCTTTGCATTGGTCACTAGACGAACTGCCTTGACAGGACAAAATTATCTGGCGAGCCGGTGTCAGACCACGACCAGAGGAGGCCATACTGTAGCAGTCCAGGGCATGGTGACTGTCAGTCATTTGCTGCGTTGGCATTGTCAGCATGCTATTGTTTGACTGATGGTTTTTGTTTGGTTTGCCCAGTGCCTTACCAAGAGGGAACATGGCGCTGTAGAGTGTTCCCTCCACACCGCTGGCCGGGTGTGGGGCGAGTGGCATGGTGCCTGGCCGCCAGTCAGTAGTGCCTTTTGGCCATCGCGCCGGCGCCAGGCGTATGACAACAGGGCTAAGCGCTAATGTGCCTGTTGGGGCACTGTGGCAGTGTGGCCAGGACCTGGGGAATCTCAGGGACAGGCTGCATGTGACATTATGGGAGGCTATCAGTCATCTGTGCACGTCCTTCCCGTCGTTTCCTTGCCATTTGCATTCCACGACATGAGTTGGCTTGCAAGTCAGTCAGATTGGCCGGTGCTTCAGTGTTTCCTATGCTTATTGTCCGTCAGAGTCAATGACATTGACATTGGTTGAGTGGTCGCCGCATGAGTCAGAAGTTCGAGCATAAGTTCTGTGGCCATGCTTGCATGTTCTGTCGCATTGGTCACAGGACTCTGACATTAAATAGTTGGCGAGCCGTTGTCAGACCACGACGAAAGGAGGCGTTACTAGCAGTCCATGGCATGTGTCCGTCATCATTGTCCAATTGCTGCGTTGGCATTGTCAGCGTGCTGCTGTTTGACTGATGGTTTTGGTCCTGGTTTGCCTTACCAAGAGGGAACATCGGCGCTTTAGAGTGTTCCCTCCACACCGCTGGCCGGGTGTGGGGCGAGTGGCATGCTGCCCAGCCACCAGTCAGTGCCTTCTGGCCATCACGCCGGCGCCAGGCGTATGACAACAGGGCTAAGCGCTAACGCGCCTGTTGGGGCATTGTGGTGGCCAGCACCTGGGGAATCTCAGGTAAAGGCGTGTCTTAGTAAGACATTGAACCTGGGAGGCTCAGTCATCTGTGCACGGCCTTCCCGTCGTTTCCGGCATTGAATGAATCACGTCAGATTGGCCTTACCGCTGGGGAACAGGTGCTGTTAGTGTTCCCTACACACCGTTGGCCGGGTGTGAGGCTTCGCTGACTCATTGCTGTCCGTCAGAGTCTTCATGACTTGACGTTGGTCGAGTGGTCGCCGCCTTGAGGCCAACACACCAGCACCAGGTGTATGACAGCAGAGTTTTATACGCTAATGCATCTGCTGGGGCGGAGATTGCTTCACATACCACCCCGGGGCAATCTCGGGGGACACTGGGTCAGAGTCAGCACCTGCATGGGAGGCCTGGTGTCAGATTCTGCCAGTAACTTGACAGTCTTTTGTTGGCAAGCTGGTTCAGATTCCGTTTTTTATTAAATTAAATTATTAGAACTATCTGGGCGAGCCACGGTTTGTTCGACCAACCTTGGCCCCAGCAGCAAACTGGGTGAGCCATGGTCAGTGCGGCGAACCTTGGCCCCAATTTGGGTGAGCCACGGTCAGACCTTGGCCCCAATCTGGGTGAGCCATGGTCAGACCTTGGCCCCAATCTGGGTGAGCCATGGTCAGACTTGGCCCCAATCTGGGTGAGCCATGGTCAGACTTGGCCCCAATCTGGGTGAGCCACGGAGCCCGCCGTCAGTTCGATTGGCAGTGGCCCCGAATCTTTGAATGCCTAGCTGCTAGTCAGACATGTGCCAGCAGTCCGTCGAGCGTAGTGCACGGGGTCGAGGGGACAAAGTCACAGCGTGTCCGACACAGGCAGCGGATCCACGATCACCAGCACGTTCGGCCAACTCGCAACTGTGGTGGGCTATACGACTTGTATGGCCGACCATGATTGCGAGCTGAGCTGTGGAGGCCAGCTGCGAGTGTAGTCACCCGTGTTGCCAAGTAAGTTCAGGTCTGACTGAGTAGTTGTGTTGCCGATTGTCAATTGCCAGGTGCTGTCAGATCCTCCGAGGGCTCGCCGGAGCAAGAGGAGCTTCACAGGCCAGAGTGCTGTTATAATCCGCAGTTCTGGCAGGAGAGTTTCATCGCTGTAGATTCTGAACGAATGTTGTTGGCTTGACACTTGGGTTCAAGTGTCAGACATTGCCCACTAGTCAGAGTCTCTTGCCTGCGTCCGGCATGCCGACGACGAAGCGTGCGGGATCGGCGTCGTTGAAACGACCGGCTGCTGCGAAGGCTAAGGTCAAGCCTGAGCGTCAGACACCTCGCCAAGAGATAGAGGAGGAGACTCTGACGGGAGAGGCCTGGCAGTTCGACTATTTTCTTGAACACTTGATGGAGAAGTCAGGCCATTATTTCTCGTCAGACAAGCCACCCAAGCTGATGGTGGCAAGTGGTTGCGACGGCACCGGCTTGCCACACTACGTCTTGAACAACCTCACACAATGTCAGACACGATGCATTACTGGGTCAGAGATAAAGACTCCGGCGGCGCTGTTCCTGCTGAAACAGCGTGGTCAGACAATGCACTTCGACCACCTCATGACCGACATCGCGCACACCGTCAGAGGGAAGGGCCCATGCTGGGTTCACAATCGTTGCTGCACTTTGTCAGACGAGCATCTCAAGAATCTCGACCTCTTCGTGTCGGGTTTCAGCTGCAAGCTGAACAGTGCAGCGAACAGCAGGCGCTGGGAGTCAGACCCGATCGACCTGGAGAAGCCCGAGTGTCAGACGTTCGTGCAGAGTGTTGAGTTTGTCAAGAAGTACTCGCCCAAGTTCTATCTCTTCGAGAATGTGTTGGGGGCCTGTAAGACTCGCGGATCTGGTCAGACAGAGTCGCCCAAGGCTTGGTATGAGCGTTACTTGTCAGACAACCTCCCTGAGTTTACGCACCAGAGCGTGATTGTGGATGCCTTGCCTCAGTCAGAGGCTCGCTCACGTTTGCTGCTGCTGGGTTCGTCAGTCCCCACTTTTTCTGCTTTGGGCTGGGCTAGTCAGACCACCGAGCTCAACGACATCTGCAGCAAGTTCTTCTGCCATGATGCTGCTACAAACTTCTCTTGGTCAGAGAAGGGGCCGTCGACGTACTTGGTGAATCTCAAGAACGATGTCGACTACCATCGCTGCTTCGCAGAAGCATGTCAGAGTCTTGGTGTGGAGGAGTTTTTTTCATTTTATGTTGAGTAAGACTGCCAGGACCCCCCAATGAACTTCAATTGGAGGGCACTACAGCTTGATTTATTTTTGTGGGCACTTGGCATGTTAAGTGCCTTGTTTTGTATTTCGGGGAGGTGATATGTTCTTCGCGAAAGTTGAGGAGTTTAAGTGCCGCCTAATAGAAGGCACTTGTAACAAGTGCCCTCAAATAGAGGGGCCTTGGACCCCAAGTGCCCTCTTTTGAGTGCAGAAAACCGTAGGCAAGTGCCCAGCTGGAAGATCTTAAGTGATTGTATCTTTTTTTCGTGCAATAAGCACATGCACGTGTGTATATACGTATGAACACAGCAAATTGCATAAACTATCTATATATATCTATTTGTGTGTATACATACAGAGATACACATATATGTATATGCAATTAATGAACCTATATATCTACATACACACATGTTCACCTCAGACTCCCGTCGTACATATACTCAGAGAACAATCGAACGATATGACGTCGCCGATCTCCGTGATGTTTGTCTTCGGCTTAGCTTGTTGCTCAAGAACAGTGGCAGTGAGTGTTTTAAAGCGTAGGTGACACGAGAGCACCAACTACAGTCCACAGGTTCGTACACATGTGCCAGAACTAGGGCTTCGTGAGGCGTCGTGGTGACAATGGCGGCAAAGTTTCTCTTCGCGACTGCGGACGCAACAAAGTATGCAGGCGAAGTCCGGGACTAAAAGCCATTGGCGGGCCTGCGCGTTGCGATCATGTGCTCGTTTCCTCCGGACGCATTCATGATATTTGTATATATATATATATATATATGCCTTCATATATCTCTCATTATCTCTCTTATTTAATGAACATATATCTTTTCTACAACTCATCAGCCGGCTCGGAACAAAATGCTGTAGCTCCTGCGCGATGGGCACTTCTGTGAGGAGATCTCAAGAACAAGAGGAAAGCTTGCCCATAACGAGGCAGTCGAAGATGCTGGGAAGGGCCACTGTTTCACAGAACACAAAATGTAGCCGCTTACCCTGTTTCTCTCTTTCCTATCGCCGTTACTTCTTCGTTTGGCCATCTTCGATAAAACTGTGTCTCTCTCTCTCTCTCTCTGTCCCGCCCCTCTTGCCTTTCCTGCCGCTTCTGTGTGGTCTCAACTTGAGACCTTGGAGCACTCGGTCGTTTCATTGGTTCAAGCACGCCGGGAAGGAACTGTCGGAGAAAACTTCTAGCTGCGCAGATGGTTCATGATGTTGCGTGCTCGGATATTCTCATCGATCGCGCGTACCTCCACCCCAATGACTCATGACCACAAGTACATAGTGTATCAGAGCGTCGCAACAGCGACAGCAACAATTGGCGGGGCAATGTCGTGTTGAAGGCCAGGAAGTCTGCGCCGGTGATCATAGGTTTTGCCATACTTACATTTTGTAGCTCACATGAGGATACACTACGCTATGAGAGTTTCCGTATGAACCCTGCGTATGTACAACATACCCGGTGCAATCCAGGATGACCCCGCCGGAATGATCAGAGCCGAAACGCGAACTAGCCTTGAATGCCTGATGATTTCGAGCCTCCGGATGGGGCAATCGCCGGTTTGTACGTTTCCGTGACTCCATCCAAGTGGCGAAGGGCTGCTGCTAAATTTCCGGAGGAGGCATCGTTTGTTGGACCTACAAGCACCTCCAATAGAGGGCATTTGGGATTTCAGGTGATCGACGGGCGTGGGACTTGCACGGCAGTTTTGCAACAGGTTGGGCGCGAAAGTGCGTGTCACTGCGTGTCACTGCGTGTCGCCAGAAACACAAGTGCCTTCTAATAGAGGGCACCTACCACAAACGAGGGGACTTCGGTATATCACGAAACGTGTCACTGCGTGTCACTGCGTGTCGCTTCAAGGCCTCCAACCCACATTTTCGTGCTTGCCCCAAAAACAGCCGGTGGAGCTAAATCGGTCCAAATCGCGCTAGAGTCTTTGGTCGCACTATGAAAACATCCGATGGACGGCACACGAGTCGACGCCACTGCTTTTGCATGTCAGTCATGTCGATTGCTTGCATGATCTTGCATGTATGCTTCTGTTTGTACTAAATGTACATAGGTAGGTGGGTATGTAGACACATATACAAAATATACATGTACAAATCATATGTATATATATATATACATACATATATAAATACGTAGACATATACCTATGTACAAAATTTATGTACACGCACACATATTCAGAGACAAACAAATACATGAGGGCATGGGCCTGTACTTTGGCATATACTTTCTGGATGGTCCTTCTGTCTCGCAAATCTCGCTGCTGGGCTCCAAAGAGCAGCTGATATACTTTGAAAATACAAAACCCAAGACGGTTTTCAAAGGAAATCCAGGCCACGTTCGCCAGCTGAAGCCGACACATTCAGGAACCGAGGGTCCGGGTGGGCCAAGAAGAACCAGAAAGAAAGCAAAGATACAGACGCAACAGCGAATTGCCAGAAGACGACGCAGACGGAAAGACAACGACGGGCACCAGCAGCACGGCAGAGAAGTTAGGAGAAGAGCCAAGGTTCCAAAGCAGTCGAGGAGGATTGAGAGGGCGAAGAGAGCAGAAACAAAAAGGCTTAGGACCGTCATCCTTGATTTTTCTCGTAGACCGATATAGTCCATCGATTGCGCAGAGAAGCTGACGATGTTTAGTAGTCTCGGCCGCGAGCAGCGACATTCGTCAATGTGGTCCATAAGAGAGAAGCGATCTCCGTCAACAATGGGAACCAGTTCTTCCATTCTATGCTTTAGAGCACCGAGGAGCGAAGAATGAAAGAGTTTCATTCAGGATTTGTTTCGCAAAAGCACTCTAAGTGGTTTGGGCCCCTGAGTTCGATGCGCTGCACAATCTTACGTCGATTCTGAATTTTGCAGCGACGTATTGAGAGGCGACAATTTACATTTATGTTTTGTCGATGTGGCCATGCAACATGTTGGATGCTCTGGTGCTCTGGAAGATAGAACGACGCTGCACAGGCACCCCGCAGCAAAAAAGCTTTCACCACGTCTACGTCCCGATCCCTCCACACCGGTGTAAAGACCGACCACATCGCCTACGACTCCGCGGCGTGCATCAGCCCCCGCACCCGATGATATACATTATATATATATATATACACACATACATATAGACACACACACACACACTTCTATGACAACTTTTTTCTAGCCGTAACAAGTTCACACAGCAGTGCTGTTGTGTATTGCGGTATGTGTATGTCCGTGTCCTCCCGGTGCCAAGTCAAAGGACTGCCGAAGCTGTTTCAGCCGGCATGCCCAGGTTACTGTCTAAGATGCTTCAGGGCTTGGCATCCAGTTGGTGTGAGGAGACAAAGGCTAAGAAGCTTCGACAGTGAGCAAGCAAAGCACCCAAAAATGTGATCACCGCAATATAAGCGTTTAATAGCATTTCTTAGATGTGACCCAGCCACCCCATATATCAAGACTAAGTCCCCTCTTTGGTCACTTTTGGGTAAGTGCCCTTAATTAGTGGGCATTTGTGCGAAAACCTCAATAGAGGTACGTCGGGGGGTGCTGGTGAGTAAGACTTAATACTGCCGCTGTCAGTTTGCGGGCCGTCTCTGTCCAAGGAAAGCAGTCGCGGCAAAAAGATTGCTGGAGTCAGACAAGCCAAAGCCGGTGGAACAGCGAGCCAGTCAGACTCTCAAGCACATGGCGCCCTGGTACAGGGCACAAGCAGACGTGTATGAGATGATGCTGGAAGGGGCAGGCATCGGAAAGTCAGACCCCCTGGCAGACTTGAGTCAGACCGTGGACAGGGGACACTACAGGTCAGACGGTTGCTTGAACGTTTTGACGACGGGTGCAATGTGGTACAACTTTGCCAAGAAGGGTTTCATGACCAAGTCAGACTACATGGTGGCACTGGGCTTTGGTATGTCAGACATGAATGCCGACTGCTTGACCTTGTCAGAGCTTCGCGACTTGTGCGGCAATGGCATGAGGGCTCCAATGCTGATCAAGGCCTTTTTGCCGATTTTGACCCATTTGAAATTCTTCCAGAAGGGTACGGCTGAGTAAGACCGCGTCAGACTTGTCCAGTCAAGTTTTGATTGTCTGACAGCAGTTGCATTCCAATGCGACGCGATTTAAATTTCTGAAGTGTGAGTCTGAAGTCTGATGTCAGACCTCGACGGCTGCGTGTCAGACAGAACCGTGGCGAGTCCGAATGTGATTCTGCAGAATCAGCGTATTGAAAATTCCGGATTGCAAGTGGAGCCAGTCGTTCATGCCTGCCAGTTTCAGTGTCAGACAGTAGTATACTCTGCGTAAGACAGCCAGTCTCGCATGCAGTTTTGAATTCCTGTAAATTCCTGTCGCAGGCGACACTGGAGTGAGAGGCTTTCCGAAGTTGCCTTTTCACGCGAGCGCCGTCAGACATTGAGGACACTAGTCATTATTAATTATTATTATTATGGATATTTATGTAATAATTTAAAACCGGCCCCACCCAGACGAGAAGTGCCTATTGCCAATAGACACTTCTCGTCTGGGCGTGGTTGTGCTCCCTAGGCGAAAATAATAATAATTAAATAAGCAAGCAGTCCTCGCAGTTTGACGGCAGCAGCTTCGTCTGATTGTCGCTCGGTTGTCAGACTCGGCGTTGCACTGTAGCGAACTAGACGAGAAGTGTCTATTGGCAATAGGCACTTCTCGTCTGGGTGGGGCAGGCTAAATTAGGACTGGAAGTCTACGACTGATACTACTACCTACTGGTAGGACAGACTGTCTACGACTAATCTAAATTACGACCGATACCGCTACCGCTACCGCGACTGCTACTGCTACTGCTGCTGCTGCTACTGCTGCTGCCACGTGCTACTGCCTGTTGCTGCTACTTGCTGCTGTTACCCTACTGACTACTAGTACTACTACTACTACTACTACTACTACTACTACTACTACTACTACTACTACTACTACTACTACTACTAAACTACTACGACTACTACTACTAACTACTACTACTACTACTGCTACTGCTATTGCTACTACTACTACTACTACTACTACTACTACTACTACTACTACTACTACTGCTACTACTACTACTACTACTAAACTACTACGACTACTACTACTAACTACTACTACTACTACTACTACTGCTACTGCTACTGCTACTACTACTACTACTACTACTACTACTACTACTACTACTACTTCTAGACGACTAGTACTATTTACTAGTTACTACTAGTAGTACTGACTACTACTACTACTACTACTACTACTACTACTACTACTACTACTACTACTACTACTACTAGTACTACTACTACTGCTAGTACGACTGTTACTACTACCTACTGGTAGGACAGACTGTCTACGACTAATCTAAATACGACCGATACCGCTACTGTTACCGCGACTGCTACTGCTACTGCTGCTGCTGCTGCCACGTGCTACTGCCTGTTGCTGCTACTTGCTGTTACCCTACTACTGACTACGTTACTACTACCACTACTGACTAGGAGTATTACTGCTACTGTAGTAGTATGTAGTATTACGACGACGACTACTACTACTGCTACTTACGACTACTACTACTAGCTAGTTACTACTACTACTACTACTACTACTTACTACTACTACTACTACTACTACTACTACTACTACTACTACTACTTCTACTACTACTACTACTACTACTACTACTACTACTACTACTGGTTACTACTACTACTGGCTACTACTACTTTACTACATTACTGCTACTACCGACTACTGTGCTACTAGTACAGACTTTTAAAATAATACTCCTACTTACTACTGCTATTACTACTTCTACGTCTACTACGACAACTACTACAGACGACTACTACTACTACTACTACTACTACTACTACTACTGCTACTACTACTGCTACTACTACTGCTACTACTGCTACGACTACGAGTACTTGGACGACGACGACTACCACTAGTATTAAATATTAATTAACTAACCACTTCGTCTATGCAGTGCTTCGCCATTGGTCTGGAGTTTTGCATGTTGCTGCCTGAGCACACCTTTGCGGTCAGATGACCTCGGTAAGAGTCAACGACCAGTTTAGTTAATTCGGTCCTTAGACTTTGGATTCTGTGCTAGCAAGGCTTTGTTAGACTCAAGCAGCAACCCAGGGACCGTTTCGTTGACTTGGGAGTCAGACGGCAACACGTTCAGTTTGCTCACTGCGCTCGACATTCGGTCAGACGACATCCAGCTGCCTGATAAGTGAATGTTATTAATTAAGTTGTTTTGAACGTCTGTTTTAATCTGAGAGCGGCTTCAAGGCTTCAGCAACCAGCTCAGGCGTTGTGGATGTCAGACCAGTTCCGCAGTTTGTTTCCAACACGGGACCAGCAGTACTGCATGATTACTACCAACAGATCACTACTACTACGTCAGTTACTAGCGTTACTGCGACTGACTTATTATTATTCTTATTATTATTAGTCTGTCACTGGTACTAACGACTACTACTACTACTACTAATACTAACTACTACTAGTACTACCACTACTACTACTACTACTACTACTACTACTACTACTACTACTACTACTACTACTACTACTACTACTACTACTAATACTACTAAGTAACTACTACTACTACTACTACTACTACTACTACTACTACTACTACTACTACTGCTACTACTACTACTACTGCTACTACTACTACTACTACTACTACTACTACTACTATTAACTACTACTACTACTACTACAACCAACTACACTCAGATAATCAATAGAAGCCAAACCCTACACCGCCCCCGTCCAAATTTCAAGCAACTAGGTGTTTTTTTTCTTTGGTGTGGGGGGTGGCGTGGCTCTGCCCGTCCCATAAACGGGATCATGGCAGTCCTTGTCGTGCTGATCGTCGGCATCCCAAGCGCTTCAGGGCTTCAGGAGGCAAATAGCAACGTTTGCTTTTCCAAAATTTTTCAAACTTTTTAAACACTTCCTGAAACCTAAGCCTTCCCTCGCCACAGGTGCGGTGCAGCTCCGTGGCAGCCGGCGGCAGGCAGAGGAAGGCTCTGCGATGCACATGGTTTTTAAAGTAAATAATAGATTAATTTTTTTAAAATAATAGGTTTGAAAATTAAGGATTTTGGGGGCTTAGACCGAGGTGGTAGGCAGGGGGGCTTGGGGCGGCCTGGGGTTTTGGCTTCAAGAATAAGTTATTAAGCTTCGTAAGAATCAATTGTTATAATAATAATTTAATAAATAATATGTATATATTATTGCATAAACTAAACTTGTAAGACTACTACTACTGCTGGTCCTCGTTGTCAGAAGTTGTGCATGGGGCACAAAGCATCCCAGGAAGCGCAGCACCAAAGGTGTGGCTGCTTCATGGGATGCGTTGGGCCATATGTCTGAGCCATTGTAAGACCGCAACTTACTGAAGTTGCCAACTTTTCCGCAGCAAGCACCGGATTCAGTCAGATGACCCATAAACCTTAGAGATCGAAAGCAAATTTAGGAGCATTTATTAATGACACTAGCAGTAGCAATTAATAAAGTAGTAGTATAGTCGCACAGGGTAGGTAAGTGGGTCAGTAGTAGTAGTAGTAGTAGTAGTAGTAGTAGTAGTAGTAGTAGTAGTAGTAGTAGTAGTAGTAGTAGTAGTAGTAGTGGAAGTAGTAGTAGTAGTCTAGTAGTAGTCAGTAGTAGTAGTAGTAGTAGTAGTAGTAGTAGTAGTAGTAGTAGTAGCAGTAGTAGTAGTAGTACTAGTAGTAGTAGTAGTCGTCTTGGTCTTTAGTAAGTAGTCGTAGCAGTAGTAGTATTAGGTAGTAGTAGTAGCCACCGGCGGCTAGTCTGCATGAGGCGAGCTGGCTGCACACATGTGCGTCTGCGCATTGATAGAACAGAATCCAAAAACTTTCAGCCGATCATGCGGAAGCTCATCGCCTCAGTTGGCCACAGAGACCTCACATGCTTTATCACTGCAGGCAATGGCGGAGATGCACAGGCGTGCGCGCGTGACGAAAGAAGACATGGTTTCAATGACCCGCGTTGTTTTCAAAGTCTTCTGTATTCATATTACTGATCGCAGGTTTAGCATGTCGCCCCCCCCACCAGTCCATACTCATCATTCGTCCAAACACTCCTCAGAAGCACTCTCCTGGAGACTCCAGACTACAGCCCAAAACCGACGTCCATATTCAGGATCCAAAAGCCCCGACCCCCCTCTGACCCAAAGCTAGCTTCGATCCGAAACAGGACTGATCTCGACCAAACAAATAGCCAGCAGTGTGCAGGGTTTGGGTTAGGGCTTAGGGTTTCGGGTTTTGGGTTGCGTAGTGTTACGCAAGTCAAACTATTGCTGCTGTTATTTAGTTGTTCTTGTTGGTAAGACGATGTTCGTCTCCGGCATTATACAGTTATTAGTAGTATTAGTAGTATTAGTAGTAGTAGTAGTAGTAGTAGTAGTAGTAGTAGTAGTAGTAGTAGTAGTAGTAGTAGTAGTAGTAGTAGTAGTAGTAGTAGTAGTAGTAGTAGTAGTAGTAGTAGTAGTAGTAGTAGTAGTAGTAGTAGTAGTAGTAGTAGTAGTAGTAGTAGTAGTAGTAGTAGTAGTAGTAGTAGTAGTAGTAGTAGGGTAGTGGTAGTGGTACTGGTAGCGGTAGCGGTAGCGGTAGCGGTAGCGGTAGCGGTAGTAGTCGTCGTAGCAGCAACTTGGTAGTAGTTGTAATACTTAGGAGTAGGCAGTAGTAGTAGTAGTAGTAGTAGTAGCAGTAGTAGTAGTAGCAGTAGTAGTAGCAGTAGTAGTCTTAGTAGCAATCGTAGTAGTAAGAAGTGGTGATGGTAGTAGTACCTAAGTAGGCACTAGTGGTAGTAGTAGCAAGAGTAGAAGCATATCTAGATCACGGAACCAGCCAGTGTGTGGTAAGACTGTGGGTACAGTTGTAAACTAGTAAGTTTAAGAGTAGGCTTTGGGGAACCAGAAGTCGTCTGACTGTCTTGGGTCCTTATTGGACACTGCGGATTCCGTCAGACCGTGCCGCCGCGAAGACTCCGTCAGATGGCTACAGCTGTACTGTGATTAATTCTAGTCAGTATCGTGTAAGTTCATTGGTTCTGTTATTTTAATTCAGGAGTCTGTCGCGTTTGACAACGGCTGTGAGCCACCGTTCCGAAGTTGAGGCTGTTGTCAAGTCAGACCACCAGCCGACATGATGCAGGTCTACAGTCTACAGCAAGTGCGCCCTGCAGTTTGCAGTTCAGCAGCAGGTCATTTTAATAAAATTAATTGGTAAGACTATTGGGGAGCTGCTTTGTGGCATGTGGTCTGGAGAATCTGTCCACTGAGCTCGACCGAACTTGGTCAGAACCCATCTGTAATACAATTTAATAAAGACTAGCTGAGGCTGTGTTGATACTACGTCAGACCATGCAGGTGAGCTGCTTAGTGGAGTGCTGCGCATGCGCCACGGGCAGTTCTCGGCCTATCTAACGTCCGGGCTGTCTCCTGGTGAAATTTAATTCTGTAGGACGACAACCCCGGCGGTCCAGCCTCGGTGAATCACCGAGGCTGGACCGCCGGGGTTGTTTGTGCGCTGTAGTAGGACGACAACCCCGGCGGTCCAGCCTCGGTGAATCACCGAGGCTGGACCGCCGGGGTTGTTTGTGCGCTGTAGTAGGACGACAACCCCGGCGTTCCAGCCTCGGTGAATCACCAAGGCTGGAATGCCGGGGTTGTTTGTGCGCTGTAGTAGGACGACAACCCCGGCGGTCCAGCCTCGGTGAATCACCGAGGCTGGACCGCCGGGGTTGTTTGTGCACTGAGCTCCTGAATCCAGGCGACGTCGTGCAACTAAAGCTTCTCCCTCGGTAATAATATCTTCAGAAGCCTCCATCAGATGACCTCCGAATCGCAAATGCCGACCTGGATTCGGCCCAGGAGTTTCCATGACCTCCTGTGGAGCTCCGGCTGGTCATCACTCAGTAATGCCCAGCTGGAGCTCCAAAAGAGGTGGGGCCTTGTTGTCCACGTGTCACCATGTTAGACAAGGCCACGCGGACGGCCAGGTGGTCATGACGGAGTTAAGGCCATCCGCATGGTTGTCAATGCTTGGTTCAAGTAATTCTGTCAAGGTGCCGAAAGTGATTTACAAGAGCAAGAGGTGCCGTTCAGAGGATGGCCCCTCTTGCTCTTGTGAATCACTTGCCCAAAGGGAGGTGATTCAAGCATGCAGGGGGTGCGCTTCAGAAGTCTGAGGCGCACTCGTTGCATGCTTGAATCGCGGATCGGAGCCTGAAGGACGACGAGTATCGTCCTCTTTCAGGTTCCGATCCGTGCCTCTTGCAGATTTAAGTGCAGCCTGGGTCTCAACTCGTATTATGTTTCGTTATGAAATGAATCGCTGCTAAGATCGTTTGTTACGGCAGTAGCCCACATCGTCAGACGAGTCAGACACAGGCTGCACATTGCACAATCCGTTGAAGAATCGCAAGACTTTGTCAGACGACCTCGGGCTGCCCGGTGCAGACTTAAGCATTTGGGTCCCGTGTAGACCAGTGACAGAACTGTACCGTGGCCCCAGCCCCAGGTCAGAGTGCACTGCAAACGTATTGATTCGTGTCAGACCTCATGCTCGAAAAAGGCATGTTACAAATCGTTTGCATTCCGTTTTATCGACGTCTGGAATCAGGAATCAAATGCTGAAATCAACAAGCCCATATCCTCCTGTAACTACAAAATAGGAAAAAAGATAAAAAGCTCTTTCTTTTTTTCCCCTGGCCACTCGAGATTCAAGTATAGGAGCGCAATACCTAAACAAGGATGAACAGATTAACATGAGGATCTTATTAAAACAGGAAACCCTGAATGCAGGTGATGTTCGAGTGTAGAGCATGTCGGGTCGGCCCTCAACTCTGCAACTCGATATCATCCAAAGCCCCGAGACCCCTGACTTCAGGTTTCTGTCGCTGAGTTAGAGCCTCGACTGCCACCTCAATCATCCAAGAGCCCCTTTGGGACCCTAAAAAACCCACATGCTTACTTTATGGTTCCTTCTTATCGTGTTCATAAAGCTCCACATGGGCAGTTATCTAAATTAGGGCCCCCGTCTAGGTCCCGAATTCCTTTCACACCACCATGAAAAGGATCCTGCAAAGGAGTATTTCGATATAAGCACTTGGGGGTTCAGACCCTAAGCCCCAAACCCTATATACCCTTAAACCTTAAACCATATAAACCTCATAAACCCTATAAGCCCCATAAGCCCTAAACCCTAAACCTATGTACCCTCAAACCGCACAGGCAGTATGCCAAAAAGTGCAACCTCCTCATACAGGGGAGCCTCCAGGCGTCTTGCATGGCTGAAAGGAATATTATAGGGTCCCTAAGGGAGGGTGGTTCAAGGGTGGAGGGTGCAATGGATCCTTGGGGAACCTTAAGGGAACGTTATAAGGGAGCACTAGAGGGAACTAGGGATGAGTAGATTAAGGATACTATGAAGAGATGTAGTAATGTGTACAAGTATTATATTTGCCATACACAAAATAACAGTAACAGCCCATAAATATGACAAAGTATAGTGTAGTATACTATCATATAACATAATATTACAATAGAATCCGATACTCGTTCTATGTCACGAGAAGGGGGGGGAGTAGCTGGGGGGGTTTAGGGTGAGGTGTTCGGGTTTAGGGTTTGGAGTTTAGGCGGGCAGGAGTCGTCGCCCTGGTTCTTTGCGTTGATTTGCGGTTTCTGTTCTTTGCTCTGCGAGGGTTCGAGGATTCTGACAGACGAAGCCGAAAGCTCAAGCCCTACCTGTAGTCTCCGTTGTAGTTCCTTTTTGGGGTTACCTTATAGGATCCTTAATATATACTTGGTTGAACCCAAAAAGGAACTACAGTGGAGACTATAGGTATATCCAAAACCATGTGCCAGGAGCAAGGAGGAGCCTAAAATCTTCCCAGCTCTGAGTTTACTATGAGTGTGATTATCAGTATTGCTACGGTTGATGATGTACATCCTGCATTACCCAAAATAAGGAATGCACCATAATTCACATAGTTTAGGGTCCTTAATGCAGGATTTATATCATCAACAGTACTGCTAGTATGATTATCATTGTTTTTTTGTAATTTTTTATGTTAGTATTGTTGTCGTTTGGAAGCATCGAGTCAGGAAGCCAGCAGGCTTCGTCGGATATTGCCATACTCGTAGGCGGTACTCGCCACAGGCAGCACGTCTAATTACCGCAACTGATCAAGAACTGTACACCAGGGTTTGAAGAACAAAACAACGGCAACAGCAGTGGTTGCGATTATGGTTTGTATCCCCTGACTCGGAAGCCCGAAACACACAGTTTGATCCCCGGCGAAGCGGATGGAAGTGCTACTTCGACGTATATTGCACAGTGTCGGTCCCCTCGGCCCTCAACGCTGAGCCCTAAACCCCTCCAGACCCACAGCAATGTCAGCAAGCAGCGCCCTGCTTTTGTTTGTTCCTACCTCAGGATTTAGGTTTCTGTCCTGGGTTCTGAAATAACGGATCCAAATATGCAGCCCCAGAGACTAGGATCCTTATTGGAAGGACACGACTGTTAAGCCCTCCCTCACCTCCCCATATCTCCTGCTTGCTACTAAGCGGAGTACCGGTCGTGGGTCGAAGGTCCTTCTGATTGAAACCTGATATATGCTGCAGCTTCCTCGAAGTTTTTGTACACGAGTGAGGGTGGTGGCAGTGATTCCAAGGTGAAGAACCCAGAGCCTCCAAAACCCCTTAATTAGGGAATATACCTTAAATCATATAGGGGATCCTACTATAATTCAAGGTATATTCCTTAATTAAGGGGTTTTGGAGGCTCTGGGAAGTTTATGACGAAGACCGAGGCGTTGGAGAGGATGACGCCGAAGTCTCGCCAGTATGCCATGGATTTCACCTACATGAGCCTCGTTCGCCATGAAGCCTTGCCCCAGAGCATCAAAGACTACATGAAGGAGAACTGCGCCATCATTGACAACATCAAAGTTTTGGCGGGTCAGGGAAAGCCAATCGTGAAGATTGCATTCGCGCCGGCAAGCACCGGGAAAAACTCCGTAGCATCATGAAGGTCATGACCGGGCGCTTCAAGTCTCGCGGGACGGAAAGCGAGACTGAGGTGGAGAATGCTACCTGAGCCTGATAATCTGGGGCTGAGGCTTAGGCTTTAGAACCCTGGGCCCCAAACCTCATAGGGATCCTTAGGGGTGTAGGGGGGAGGGGTGTAGGGGACTATATTTCCTTAAATAGGCCTTATTCGTCCTTATTATGGGCCTTAAGGCCCCCTACCCCCCCTCCCTACCTGAACCCTAAACTCCTAAACCCTAAGAAGCTAAACCTTAACCACCAAACTTAAAAACCCTACTGTAAGCCCTCATGAGCTTCTGGCTTCTGCCCTTTGCCCAGGAGGGTGCCTCCCGGCTGCCAACTCTCGTCAAGCAGGTCCGACCCTGATTCAGTCATGGGTTTTGGGGTTTCGGATTTAGGGTGTAGGGGTGTAGGGGTTAGGGGTTTTGGGGTTTCGGATTTAGGGTTTAGGGGTTGCAGGATTATGATTTAGGAATGATTTAGGGATTAGAGTTTAGGGTACATAGCAGGCTAGTAGGGCACGTATCCTAAGGACCCCTACATAAAGTACCCCTAAACAATAGAAGCCAAAACGTTGGAAACCTAATAGCCTGAATCCTTAAGAGTAGTGTATAGGTAGTATAGGGAATCCCAGCACTGTGTGGCCTTAATCCGGTTTCCACCTTTGAGGGATTAATGCCTAGAAGCCCCGAGATGTGGTGGGCTCGGTGCTTCAAAGGTTTCCAGTGTCGGGGACGCTTTCATGGCGGGTTCTAAAGCAGGTTCTAGGGTTCAGGGTCTAGGGTTTAGGGTTCAGGGCTTAGGGTTCAGGGTCTAGGGTTTAGGGTTCGGGGTTTGGGGTTTACGAGTACCCCCGCGATTTACATAGGGTTGGAGGGGGTAAGGGGTTTTGGGAATGGGGGGTTTCGGGTTCAGAGTTTAGGGCGCGCTCTATCACACCGGAGAGTCCCTGACATGTCTTGGCATAAGTGATAAGTTTTTTTCTGGGGCTCGTTACAGTAAGGATCTCTCCTGACATCAGGGATACGTTATCTGGGCTTCCTTACAGCCATTGCGGAAAGATATCTGTTTGTAATGGTCCCTGCAGCCAGTACGGGCTAAAATCTCTGAACCCTTACCCCTTTTTCGAGGAGCTTGTGTTTAGGGTTTACGGTTCAGCAACAGTTGCAACAGGCGAGTATCCAAGCGCCAGGCCCCCATGATACTGGCAGAAAGCTTCAACCTTCGAAACCCTACCTGGCAGTATATGGGGGTTTCCGGAAATAGGGGACCCTAATATAGTACCCTAAATAGTAGTATCCTTATTACAAGGACCCCAAATGAGGTACACCTATTTTTTGGAAATCCCCATATCGTAATCTGCAGGAAAAATATTTGGCAGCCTCGCCTCAACCTTCAGCCCCCAAGGGGCCAGGCCTAACCACCTGCAGCCTAGGAACTAGAGTAGACCTCTATTCCCTTTTTAAGGGTTCAGGTTCCCTTATAAGCCCCTTTACACCAAAAAAGGCACCCTTTTTATTCCCAGGTTACTCTTGGGTCTAGCAGCTCTGGCCTATGGGTCCATGTGCCCAAGTAGTTTATTTTTATACTTTGGGCCTTAAAGTAGTCACTGTGTAGGTACGGTTTAGGGTTTAGGGTTGCCGAAGTATAGACTAGTTGGGTACATGGACCCTTAGGGCTGTCTAGGTTGTCGACCTCCGCAGCAAGCTCAAAGGTGACGAAGCCGAAGGCAGGTTTATGCTCAGCAACGGATATATACTTGTGCTTCCAGCATTCGCATACCAAACATGTGGCATCTTTAGAGAATACATAAAGACTGGCTTGCTGCATCCGGCTAGGTCTGGGGACAATCCCCCTTAAGCTTAAACCGATTACTCAGCTCGGAACCTTTCGAGCATGGAGAAAGCTGCGGTTTTGGTTTAGGGTCTAGCTTTTGGGGGTTAGACGGTATAGGGTTTAGGGTTTAAGGTTGGAGACATGTGTGGCGATCAAAAACATGAGGGATGCTACTGTTCTATAGATCCCATCTGAAGTGAGGTCCGTGGTTTAGCGACCACGAACCAAGGGATCCTTAATATAATTGCAAAGCCCTACACAGCAATACTGGGTATATATGCCGTTGGGATATTTCATGCTTTCCCTTATTGAATTGGGCTTAATAGGACCCTATTTACGATTTGTTTCAGAGGCTTGAAAGGGCCAACCTCGAATATCAAGCCCTCCGCAGACTGAGATTAAAGGTGTCGCCAATCTTGGACACACATGAAGAGATTCCATAAGCCCTAAACCGTATAAGCCCTAAACCCTAGACCGTATACACCCGTTATAATATGTGGCCTAATACAGGGGCTTAAATAATTACCGATACTATCTTGGGGGCTCCTTATGATATTTATAGAAAAATGGGCCCCAAAACCCTGTTCTATTCTAGTTATTAAGGCCCCCTATATAGTCTTCGATTGAAGTTACCTGTCCCTAAGGGTCCAAGTGCCCAAATAGTAGGGTTTCAAGGTCCAAAAACCATTCAGGGTATGGATTTTGGGATCTAAAACCCTACTATTTGGGTACTTGGACCCTCTGGGTTCCTTTATGAGGCTTACATATACCCATAATATAGCCACTATATACCCATTATATAGCCCATTATAGGGTAGGACCCTCTGGGCTGTAAGGTTTAGGATGTTCGGGGGCTTAGGGTTTACCTTCAGCTCAAGCGTTAACGTGGGGCTTAGGCTAGGTTAACTCAGGGGACTAGGGTCAAGTTTCGGTGTTATTTCGGGGGTAGGTTAAGTTTTCGGACTTGGGCTGTGGCGTCGGCCGTTTCGGGTTTAAGGCTTGCAGTTTTAGGGTTTATGGTTCTACGGCCGTAGCCCGAAAATCCGCGATCCTGGGACCGGAAACTCCTCTGGGTGCAGTTCAGGGTTTTGGGGCGCTAATAAATTAAGCCCCTAACCCTAAGCCCTAAAGCACGGGGCCAGAGGATCCATTTCAGGGCCAACTCCGGCGAGAATACCGACGCCTATACTTCCAGTGGCCGGATGGTTGCAAGTTCAAGGCAAATTCGGCTTTTGCGGGCGAGTGGAGCGATTCGTCAACAAAATGAAAGTAGTGTGAAGTTCTTGGAACATTTGTCAGGATCGCTAAATGGTGACTCCACGCGACAAATCATTTTCTTACCGGCTGCAGCTTGTAGACCTGTTTCTGCAATTTGTAGAAGCGGTGGCCGCAGATTGGATTCGCTGCATTGCCCTCGCCAATCGGTTCGCGGCCCTGGCAGAGGAGGACTAGGACCCGCGATTGTGGCCGCGAAAGCTGGAAAGCGCCTCTTCCACACGTTGTGACGAGCGGCCGTCCAGCGGATTCGTCAAGAGCGCATGAGTGCTGTAAGCGTGCACATGTGCATGTACACAGATGTGCACACACGTACATACAAGTGCATACGCATGCACAAACTAACATGCACATACGTAGATATGCATACACGGATGTCTGGACATACATTTTTCATTCTCTGCGGTTGAGTCGGTAAACGACGCTCGCCTAGCAAGGTGAATTCAAACTGCATTTAATTGAAAGTGGGGTGGCGCAGAAATCTATTGACATAGTATGCGCTCACCGGACAGGGGTGGGATGTAGCCAGCAAACGGAAAAGCTGTCCCAACCCCACAACAAAATCAAAGATGGCGCATGGAAGAATGCCTGAGAATGCACGGCAAACAAAGGATGCTTTGTATTCCGTAAACGGCGATCAAAGCATCAGACAACGTACGATCCACATATCGGACCCAAGACGTGCAGGATCTTCCTCATGGGTATCAGCTGAGGCCATTCCTACACGGTTACAATACCCAGGATGTCTAACACCTTCATCGAGGTGATATCGGGACATCAAACTCAACCATAGCATGAAGGCCATAGGACCTCCACACGCAAATCTAAAGCGCTCCAGCATCACTCACTTACATGATCAGGAACTGCTAAGCCAGGATAGCGGAGTCAGCGTCATTAGATCGAAGGCCTGACGAGCCTCTGTTCTGCTTGATGGCGCACTGCTGGAAAGCCGACGTCTTCATGCAGCCAGCCGCAAATTCCTGACGAGCCTCTGCTCTGCTTGATGCCTCTCAGCTGAAAAGCCGGCGTCTTCTTGATGGCAGCCATCACGGTGAAGTGTGCGAGCATTGTCCTCCAAACCATCTCCACACATATGTTCAACATGGCCACCTTGCGCAGCATGTCCTTCGAGCCCATAAACACCATCACATCGGGTGAAGTGCATGAGCTGCCAGGTTGCCGCTTGGTGGTGCAAACGCCCTCGCCTGACGAGCCTCTGCTCTGCTTGATGCCGTGCGGCCTGAAAGCCAGCGACTTCTTGAAGCCAGTCGCAGACTCCTTTATGGTGAGTGGTGCGAGCGAGTCCTCCCAGCCCATGTTCAATATGGCCACTCTGCACAGCATGTCCTTCGAACCCGTAAACACCATCGCAACAGGTGAAGGGCATGAGCTGCTAGGTTGCCGCTTGGTGATCCATTCTCCCTCGCATGACGAGCCTCTGTTCTGCTTGATGCCGCGCAGCTGAAAAGCCGGCCTCTTCTTGAAGCCAGTTGCAAACTCATCTGCTGTGTGGTCTGCGAGCATGTCCTCCGAACGAATGCTCAACAAAGTCACCTTACACAGTGTGTCCTTTGCGTCCATGATCGCCATCATGTCGGGTGAATGCAAAACCTGAATGCCCAGCTTGTGCATGGCACACTTGCCGCTATGCATTGCTTGCCCGTAGCCGGCAGACGCACCCATGGCGGGTGCTGGGGCCTACAATATTCCTGCCCTGCGCAGGCGATTTGGGCCCTCTCTGGACATACATACATACATACATGCACATACCTACATATTCCCATACATATACATACATACTTAATTACACACATATTGCACTGTGAGGCAGGGTTTAAGCATTGAAGATGGACACATACATGAAGCCCCAAGGGTCCCAAAGGATCCAATTCTTGGGTACTCAGGTTTGGGATAATAGTTGTGTAGGTTGTTATTTTCTGAAACCCTCAACCCTGCACCCTAAACCCTATAGGCCCTATGATGCAGCTCAGAAACCAGATTTCCGATGTCACCACTGCCACTGACTGATTAATATAGGGGCCTTAATACAAGGATCCCCCAAAATTGTATCGGGAATTATTTTATCCTACATCACATTCGTTTGGTTCTCCTTGGGGTCACAGACTTCAGCTTTTGTTGGGCCCAAGAATGTCGAAAGTTTAAGGTAGGCGGTACCTCGAGGCTCCATAGTAGTTCCTTCTTGTGGCTCATATCTAGAATCCTCTAAGGTAATCCCAAGAAGGTGCTACTATGGCGCCTCTAGACCCTAAGCCCTAAACCCTAAACCCTAACTCTCTAGGTAGATGTTAATCGCCTGCAAGCAACCGGTCGCTGCGGGCAGGCTTCGACGAAGAGCTGTGGAAGAACTTCCAGCTATGGCACCTTCTGGGTTCGGGTCAGGGTTTCCCAGAGAGCCAATACCCCTTAATTAAGGAATATGGCTGAAATTTTATAGGGCTTCATATTATGATTTAAGCTCTCTCTCTCTCTCACACTCTCTCTCTCTCTCTCTTTCTGCCCCCACTCAGTAACAGTTGGATAATATTCATAATACAGATAAATTAGGACCTTAATAGTAGCCTTATCATGGACTGTTACTGTCTATGGGCAGTACCCAATGCATCACATTCAACTGCCAACGGGGCGGAAGTCCCAAGATGTCCTGCATCGATTGCATCTACACTGTCAAACAGTGGGCCCCAACCTCTTCGCCAATGAGTGCACCAATTCAGGGTACGACAGGGGTCAGAGTAGCTGTATTGATAGCCTCTTATAGTCTCGATAGCAAATATAGTATACCCAAAAACGCCATTCTATGTATTCAGTTCCCTTATATACTACGAGTTAGGGTACGTTAATCTCCGTTCCAAACAAAACGACATGAAACTCATTGAGTCCCCTCCCAAACCTTACCGGGATCAACCATAACCTACTTGTTTTTAGGTTTGTCTTGTAAAGCCCCAAAGGCAAATTAGGGCCTTTCAAGCAAAAAGGGTGTTTGGTCAGCAAAGGAGAAACAAGGAGGAACTCTGTAACCCTAAAACCTAACCTCTGAAACGTAACGACTACGGCTGATGATATAAATCCTGCATTAGTCATAATACGGACTATCCCATAATTCCCATAGTCTAGGGTCATGAAGGTAATACAGGATATGTATCATCAGCCCTAGGTAGCAGGCCATCCCTTCAACTTCAAGCGCAGGTACGAGTCGTCGGCTGGCGAGCTCAAAACCGTGGCAGCGGAATGGGTCGGGTTCCTACAGCAGGGTTTATAGGGTCTTGTGGTGTGGGTTAGGGCTTAGGGTCTTGAGGCTGAGAGGGTGTAAGATGTTCAGGGCTAAGGCTTTGGGTTCAGCGTTTGGGCTTTAGCGTTTGGTTTTGGCGCAGAGGGATTCCGATCCTCTCTAGCCTGAAGTAGAGGATCACTTGGAGCTTCGGGCTCAGGACGTTTACTTAGGGGTACTTAGAAATAATTTCTAATTTTTGGTTAGTATAATCCCTAAGAAACAGCTAAAGTTATAATTTTGCTAGGGTTCTAAGTTCAGTATAGTTTAGAGGGCGTTGTGTGTTCGTTTGTCACTTGCGTTTTTGGGTTGTTTTAGAATGGGCATTGATCTGTTGAAGCATAGTTGGGCGTCTGTGGTCGCGCTTATGTGCTCTGCTAAGTACGAGCACAAGAACTCGATGTAGTAGAAGTGCGCAACGCCGCCTCGTTTCGTCTAGCAGCCCCACGGTAAGAAGGAGTCGCTACCCAGAGGCTCCATAGGGTTCTAATTATATATGAAGCCCAAAACCCTAAGGGTCCATGTACCTAAATAGTATTAATATACTTTGGCCGTAAAGTAGTCCCTGTACAGGTACTTTGGGGCCAAAGTAGAAACTATTTGGGTACATGGACCCTTATACCCTAAACCCTTATGGATCCCGTATAGATCCCTTTAAGGAATCTTTATGGTACCCAGATAGGCTTCCTTTAAGGTACATGGACCCTGAGGGAAAAGCCCTAAAACCCTAAACCCTATAGATCCCTTAAAGGACCCCTTAAAGGATCCCTTAAAGGAGCCCTAGGTAATCCTTTAGGGAAAAGGAACTACTTTGGGGCCGATGGGTAAGGCAGCCTTGCAAGACGGTACAATCCAAGGGTAAAAGGAGGGACCCTTAATAAGGACCCCTAGGTATATACCCATAATTATAGCAATTATATACCCATTATATAGCCCATTATAGGGTAGGGGTCCCCATTGAGGGTCCCTCCTTTTCCCCTTTGATACAAGTTTTCGACTTGGGGTTCCCGGAGCGTGTGGGAAGCGGTGTAGAGTGTGCAGTCCCAAAGATTCAAAGTCTTATCTATATATTTTTTTCATGTTTATATGCACTCTTGACATCTTATATTACAATGTAGGGTTAGTTTCCAACTTTTAAAGAGGCATTACTATTATGATTTGTGGAAGCATCCCCCACAACAATACCTAGGACCCTTTGGGAGTAGGTTTGCTGCAGCTTTTGGGGTTCGGTTGGACCTGGAAGGAGTTCTGAGTCTAGATTTCCGGCCGTTCCACATGTGAGGCTGAGGTTGTGTCTAAACCCTGAACCCGATAAAACGTGAAGACACCAAACAAAGTTCCTTTCTGGGACGCCCACCACGACTCACGCAAGTACCCTTCCAGTTTTCGTGGCAGGTAGGAAACTCGGCGTTTAGTTCGGTGCAGTTTCCCGTATTGTTGGTTCACATCACCAGTCTGCTGCAGATGTCGTCTTGAGGAGTCTGGGTAGTTTTCTTTGTGCTGGGAGCTTTGTGGTGAAGTGAGATTTAAGTTTCGGCTAACCTCTCTTAACAAAATCCTACGCGCTCAGCCCTAGACTCTAAGCTCTAGGCCATGGAGCCTGAATCCAAAAAAACCGTCAACCTGGACCTGAAAGCAACTTGCATATCGGGAATGGTGCCAAGGCAGTGGCGTACTGCGAGCAGCTGAAGTTACCCATGCCGAAATGGCTCATGGACAAAGATCAGGTGTTGTGGGCTTATGTGAGGTGTTCGGAATACAGGGGGTTCATTTAGAGGTCCTTGTAATAGCGATCCTACCTTTTCGTGGCTGTTCTAAGGGTTACGTTCGGACTCTCATGTCAAACCCTAAATGACTTAAATCACCCCTAGTTCCTTCAAGCCCGAAACCTAGAACCCGAACACAAGGGTCTTTGGCGGCTCCGTATTACAATTATAACTCTTCACACCTGTATAAAGGAGCCCAAAACCCTATTCTACTTACTGAAGCCCCTACATTACATCTTAAAGCCTCGGAAATGCAAGTTAAAGCCCAAGGCCATCCCACAGCCATCTGAGTTTACTATAGAGGCCGAAATACTGACAAGTATCTGCTTGAAATAGATCCCGCCCCCAAGCAAGCACTAACTAGTACGGACGGACACCCTTGCACGGCTTGGTTCGAGGCATTGACTTTGTTGATTCGGACTGCTTTTGGCATTGATTGGTCGTGAGCTTCTGCTGTAGGCCGTCATGCAAAAGGTTTGCGGTTTAGGGTTTAGGGTTAGGTCCATTGATTGAAGGAAGTCGTAGTGCACAGTTTTTGTGTAGAACCCATGCACTTCGGTAGCTTTCCCCTAGACCATCAACCCAGAGATCGCGCAGCAGGGGATCTTCCTTTGGGGATTTGTTACGTATGCATCGGACATCTTCCTGTGCTTAGGGGCTGTGTTTAGGGGCTGTGCCCTGTATATATCTATATATATATATATATATATATATACGGCAGTAGGATCAGAGTTAATCGTTTCGCAGACCCAGCAATCAACCTTGAGCCGAAAGCCTCATAGAATAGTGGGTTCTGGCTGAGTCTGTGTCGGGGCCAGCCCGTCCAGACTGAAAGTAGGGCTTTGGTTCGGGGGTCAAGGCTTCAGGCCGATACCGTTCACGTGTGTAGGAAGTTTGATAAGATTCGGGGGTGAGAAGCAAGTTTGAAGAGGAAGCGGCATATGCAGCTCTGCGCTAAGGAACGAGCAGAGAGTCCTGCTGCTTGCAACTCCAACAGAAAAACGCACTTGCAAGTCAGTGCCAGCAGCGATTTCAAGGAGCTTTGCATGCCATGGCCAAGAGACCCGCTCGCCCACTGAAGTCAGAGCAGCAAGCTCTGATACAGAAATGGGTCGACTCTGCAGACCCACGGCCTCTTCGCTTTGCGCAGGGAAGCGCAGGGGCCGGAAAGACCTGTGTTGGATGCGTGTTGCTGCGTCAATAGGTGACGAGCTGGCCTCCGAGCGAGACTCGGGTGACAAACAGGACCCTGCAGCTTCTTTTGATGGCAAGGTGTTTGTCAGTGGCAACGTGACGTCGGACACCGAAGGCCCTTGCGACGTTGTCAAGCTTGGCGTCACAAACTCGAGAAGAAAGAATTGCTTCGGTGGTCAGAAAGCCCGCCCGAGGGCTCCTTCAATGGGATTAGGGCTCCTTCAAAGGGATTAGGGCTCCTTCAAAGAGGGCTCCGACAAAGGGATGAGGGGGTTCCTTCAAAGGGATTAGGGCTCTTTCAAAGGGATTGGGGCTCCTTCAAAGCGATTAGGGCTCCTTCAAAGGGATTAGGGCTCCTTCAAAGGGATTAGGGTTCCTTCAAAGGGCGTTTGTGAAGTCCCCCAAAGTACGCTATCCTGAACTCTTACCATTCTTGCAAAAAAAGCCGAAACAATCAGAACCTCATTGCTGAATACTAACCTGGAGACCGACTAAACGAGTAGCCTGAAAGACAAAAAGACTGTAAGCGTCTGCAACCTCTGCTGCAGGTGGAAGCGCTTAGAAAGCTTCAATCTGCAGTGGGCAGCGGCGACGAGCGAGCTCTTCGGGAGGCTTCTTTTGGAGGGTTTCTCCGATATTTGGGCAGTCTACAGGCATATGAGTAACTTCACAACCTGTAGCCTTGAACGCCTTGAATGCTGAAATCTAGATCATCGTTTTAGTTTGAAACCCTAAACCCCTAAACCCTTAAACCCTAAACCCTAAACCCCTAAACCCCTAAACCCTAAACCCCTAAACCCTAAACCCCTAAACCCCTAAACCCTGTAAGATTATACTGTGGAGCTTCACCAGGTCGGGGTGCCAGCTGCCCTCCGTTTTCATGTCGTAGCATACTACACCCTGGATCCTCGCATGCTTAAATTCATGCCCGTACGAGGAAGTCATCATGCTCTGAAGCTTTCACGATCTCGGTTGTGAGTCAGTCTTTCGGATTTACAAGGCTGCTTGGGCAGGGTGTCGAGTCTTTGATGTTAGCAGACTTTGGCCCAAAGTGAGGGCTAGTTGTATACTTGGAGCCTTGGGTGCCGAGATATCCTGGATGTTGCACGTCCCGGGTTTGAGTTCACGGTTTAGGGCCGTGAGTTTAGTATCGTGTTTGGGTCAATGCGTGTCTGATTGGCTCTAGGGTGCTGTTGCTGAGGCGTAAAGGTTTGGGTTCAAGATCTCGTGTTTAAGCCGTAGCACAGGTTCATTCAGCAACATTTAGTATTAATGGTTAGCGGATCCTGCTGGACTGCACGTATGCCGAAACTGACAAGTGTATGTGGGTGTTTTGCAAGTACGATAGGAATCTGACTAATCAGTAACTGGGTTCCCTTATATCATCCCTCTATAGGCTTTCCACCATGTACGCCATGCCCTGTTCTAGTTCCCAAGGCCCTTACATTTGAGTTAAATCTTCTTTCCTGCCGTAAGCGCCCCCGTCAGAAAGGGGAGGTTGTGAACCTGCGGTGCCCTGAAAACACAAACACCAGGGTTTAGAGGTTGCAGTTCGTATAGGGATTATCGATACCCTACAGTTGGGGCCTCAGTCAGTCTAATATAGAAATTCCAAACCACGGACGAGCTAAGAGCTTGCGTTCAAGACTCAACGCCCGAACGAACTCCAAACGTTAAGCTTTCCATGGCAAGTGTTCGAACCCAAGTCTTTCAAAACCCCATCTCCGTATGGAGAAATCGTTCGTTCGTCCTTAGATCCCATGACAGCTTGTTTGTTTCCTTTCCTGGCTTGCGAAGGCCGTGGTGTTTGCTAAGCAAACGGACTACGAAGCCAACCCCGATCTTGCCGAGAAGTGCCCTGCAAGGACGTGGGAGTTTACTTCGGGTTACTTAGAAACAATTTATTTTTGGTTATTATAATCCCTAAGAAACAGCTAGAATTATAATTTTGCTAGTGTTCTAAGTTCAGTATAGTTTCTTTTGGGGGGGCAACTCGAAAACTCCTAATTGTGGGGGTGCCCCAAGCAGCGGGGATAGTAGTGACATCGATAGTTTTGGCTGAAGGCTGTAAGAACAATCATTCAACTAGTTGAAGGCGTTCGGGTGTTGATCTGTTCGAGCTGGATGCGATGAAATTCGAAACCGTTCGTCAATCACCTGGATCTCTTAGAATTGAATGCTTCTGCCGAAACCCTGAACCCTGAATCCTGCGCCATCAACCCGAAAATGTCCACAAAATCCTGCCCTTACTTCCGCCCACAGTTTGGGGTAACCTGACACAACTCTCAAGAACCCTCGGGTTCCAGAGAGCTCTGAAGGTACAGAGAGGCCATGTCCCGGCTGAAGACGCTAAAGCGACTCCCGTCGGGCTGGGAAGTCTCCGAACTTGCTCCTCGACACGCACGGGGGCGTGGGGTTTAGAGTTAAGAGCTTCGTGTCTAGACCCTAAGGCTCCATGTACCCATATAGTCGATACTTAGGCCTTAAAGGGGTCACTATATGGGTACTTTAGGGCCCAAGTACCTACTATATGGGTACATAGAGCCTTTGGGAGAGTGTAGGGTCTGGGGCGTAGGGTTTAGGGTGCAGGGTTGACGCTTTGGGGTTAGATACGCTGGTTGTTCAGGGTTTAGGGTTAGCTACAGTATTGGGGCCACATCCTGCACACGGTTAAAGTTTCGAGTCATTATATCCAGGATCCTATGTTACTACATACAGGTTACCTACATCCGCGTCAAATCGCAGAAGGTTTCCGGAGGTTGGAGTGAAGAGCTTTCTGTAGGGTTTTAGGATTTCAGTTCTGGGTGCAGGTTTGCATGGCGAGTTTTGTGGGCTAGGGTGAGGGTTTCAGGCTGTTTTGCAGAATTTTACGAGAAGGTCGGGCCTCGTCATTTTGGATTGGCCCATTGCAAACCAAGCGGCGATTTTGGGGATTTGTGTCGGGAGTTGGGTTTGTTGTACTATAAAGGAGCCCAAAACCTTGCTCTAATTTTGTCAGGCCCTATGTTACAATGATTAGGATTTGATATCTGCACCTGGTCACCGCCAAGGTCGGTGACGACGCGTCGGCCAAGATGTTTATGAAGGCAAAATGGGGCAACTGGATGATGGGCGTGCAGCCTTGGACAACTGAATGTACTGCTGGCCGTTATCCTGTGTTTGGAGTACCATACTTGAATACTTTTTTGGGTTTATACATGTTACTTAAAGGAACCATTATGAAGTAAAACTCTATACTTTTTCTCCCTGGTTGCTTCAAAGCCCAATTATAAGGAGAAACGCTTCACAGCACGAGTCGTACCAATCGATTACAAGAACCCGTAAAATTGACATTAAACTGCCCTCACCCGCACGTACAAGTACCGTCTTTGGCAAGACACACCGGGGAGCGCTGACATGAAGTCAATGGTGGACGGATGCAACAATTGAGGTCGAGAATTTGGCCGTCAATCGAAGTACTGGAGCCTTTACAAACAGCTGGGGGACGATATCACATAAAGTGTCAGGGCACGTATGTTTATATGTATGTGCGTATGAATATAAAGACAGAACAAAAAATTGCCATTGAATCCCTGGGCTGCCCCGAGGTTCAGGCTGAACCCACGGAATCGTAATCCTTCGTAACAGTATACCGCAATTATACAGTATCACGGACACTGTTGCATACCTGTACAACCTGAACCTGAACCTCGAAAAACCTTAAAGCCCGAACAGTACCATGTACCTATAGTCCCCATTGTAGTTCCTGTTTTTGGTTTAACCAAATATATATTAAGGACCCTATAAGGTAACCCCAAAAAGGAACTACAATGGAGACTACAGGTAGGGTATAGACCGTAACCGATGACCCCTGGTTATAAGGAATCTATTATTTTAGGGTACTATATTAGGGTCCCCTATTTTCGGAAACTCCCATGTATCACTGTTGCAACCAAGCTTTACACGAGTTGGATTGGCGAGATTCTGTCTCTTGGAGGGCGGCGCTGCAGGCAGAATGTTAGCCTCAGGGTCCATGTACCCAATTAGTGTATACTTTGGGCCCAATGTACCCATATAGGGAGTATTTACTATTTAAGTACATGGACCCTTAGGGTTATCAGTTACGGAGCCGTCGTCCGCAAACAAGCCTTAGATAGTGATCGGGGGAGCTTTAAACTTTTTGGCCTTGTATATCGGCTCCATCTTAGATAGCTTGAACTTGTTGTGGCCCGGTTGTCTACTATTTGCTTAAGAACCCCCAAAAAATAAAAAATATATTCCTTATGGGGGTAATATAGAGATTATTATTATTATTTCTTGGGGGTTTCTTAAGCAAATAGTAGTTGTTGAAGAAGAGGCAAGCAGGAACAGACGGCTTGGGGTCCCGGGTTGATATGCCGGGGTTTTGTTTGTGATTGTACCAGGACGAGCTACAGTACAAGCCAGAAAGTTGGAACATGGGTTTAGGAGGATTAGTGCTAGGATCCCTTATACTTTACTTCAAGGGCATGAGGATACTAATGTTCCAACTTTCTGGCTTCTACCATAGTCTAAACTCAACCTGCAATAAGCTCCTTCAGATATGCATGCATGGGGCCAGAGTTTTCCGCAACTTCGCCGCCCCAGGACTCCATAGGCCATAGTTATCATATTATAAGAGCCTGATTAAAGAAATCTTGGCCCTAAAGCCCCAATATGTGTAGGATCCTCTAATTCAGACCCCAGGTTCTTAGTCAGATTTCTGCAATACGTCAGTTTCTCGGCCATGTCCCGACCCCAAGACACCTTTATACTGCAGGCCCTCATCCCTAAAACAAGCCCTCAGCAGGAAAGCCCAAACCCTAAATCGTTCAACTCCAAAGAGCTCTCCAATTGCAAGGAATCCTTATGCGATCCCTCACACCGATGTTACTGCTCCTAAACCAAAACCCGAAACCCCTACTTAAAGGATCATGGGACTTAGTAACCAGGGTTATAATCAAGATAACTCTACCTGTAACTACTCATTATAACCCCAATTAAGGTATTGATATCCTTACTTACTAAGTCCCATAATCCTCCAAGTATCACAGCCTAAACGCCACGACAGCAGGCAGAGCTCGATCTGGGTCACGACGAGGTCCTGAAGCAGCTCTTCCAGAAGCTCTTCGACGACACCAAGGTGACGATGTCTGAAGTCCCCTAACGGTCCATGTACCTACATAGTATATACATTGGCCTCAAAGTACTCCCTATATGGGTACATTGGGCCCAAAGTATACTATCTAGGTACATGGACCCTTGGGGGTCGGGTTTCTGGATAGGCCACGGTGTGTTGACGCAATTTAGGATTTCGGGGATAAGGAGGTTCCTTGGTTTTGAGGGTATGGGAGTCGAAGTTTTGCGTGTGTATATGTCTATGTATATGTAGAAATTTGATCAACTCTTTCATTTCCACTGTGCTCCTGCATATGCGTACTGACCAGGGGTTATCGGTTACGGTCTATACCCTACCTGTAGTCTCCATTGTAGTTCCTTTTTGGGGTTACCTTAAAGGGTCCTTAATATTTGGTTAAACCAAAAAAAGGAACTACAATGGCGACTCTAGGTAAGCCCTAAACCCTAAACCCTATAGGGTCATCGGCCCAGTGTGCAGGAGCTCGCCCGGCTGTGGCTCCTTTGGACTCTTTCGCACAGAGCAGCGAAAAACATGTCGAAAGCCAACGACGCGGCTAAGCTCATGGAAGGAGACGCGGGCTTGAAGGAAAGAAGGAAAGAAGTGAATTAAGAAAGAAAGAACTAATGAACAAACGAAAGAAAGAGATAACGAAAGACAGGACATTATATATATATATATATGTGTATATATATATATAGACTCATAGTTCTAGAGTATGGAGCCCACGTTTGCAGTTTATATGCATACTTTTATATGCACGCGCGTCTGTTCATGTCTCCTTGCTGAGCGCAGAGGTCGTCGAAATCCTGCATATCCCACGGCTTGGGTTCACTATACTATGGGGTACTAGTCAGGCAAGTATATGACTAACTACATACGTACTTAAACCCTTCAGGTTAGACGGGCTTGAGTTTTCAGATATGCAGCTTATGCTCACTAGAGTTGAACGGTTAAGAGCTGGGGCGAGCGATTGGGTAGAAGCCTCGGGTTCCGGGATGAGGACAGGGCCCCGAGATTTGAGGAACCAAAACGGTTTCGAGTTTCATAAGTAAGGCCAACTACTAATACCACACTAATTGGCGCTGTGCGGCGTAAAGGTTCTAAGCTCTAATCCCCGGACCCGAAACCCTAAGGTACCCTAAGCTCTAAATCCTTAAACCCCCTAAATCCCACGGGGGCCCCAATCTCTGAGCCCGATAAACCCTATAGACCCTAAACCCCAATGAGGCGTTAAATCCTTGAGCGGAGGCCAGCATCGTCACCCGAGATAGGGCGGCCAGGGGGGCCGGTGGTGTGCGGAGTCTCAGACAGGCTTTTGGGGTTCGGGCTTCGGGCTTAAGGTTTAGGGTTTATCGGAGAGCTTTCTAAATGCCTACAGTCATTGTCTCCATTGTGGTTCCTTTTTTAGGGTGATTTTGTTGGATCCTCTCTATAGAGTTTGTTCAACACAAAAGAACTACAATGGAGCCTTTACTATGGGTAGAATATGGTAGAAGCATATGCAAGGTACCCGAAGGAGTATGCCGCTTTTATCATACAGCCCTTCTGGGGACCTCAGTGAGCAGCTCTGCTTCGCATTAGCTTCGCATCACCCTTAGCCAAGTCTCCGCTCTGATGTTTCACCTCCGTTGCTTCTTAGCCCTCACACTGAACCCTAAACCCTGAGCCTGGGATCTATCCACCTCTAGGACCTAGAGTAGGCCCTTATTCCCTTTTTTAGGGTTCAGGTTCCCTTATAAGCCCTTTTATTAGCCCTTTTGAAACCAAAAAGGGCACCCTTTTTATTGTTAGTCTTAGGTCTAGGACCCTAAACTCTAAACCCTAAACCAGACCTCTTAGCAGCCCCTAAAGCGTGAAGCCAGGTAGAAGTCCGGTCGCAAATTGTACTTCCTTTTTTTGTTACATCCAAAAAAATACATATGTATGTGTATATATATATATATAATGAGGATCCTAGAAGGTAACCCAGAAGGAAGTACGATGGAGACTAAAGGTACCTGTATCTCCAAACCCCATGCAGGAGTTATGACTCAAGTTATGACCCTTAATTAGAGCGTCGAACCCTTGCAGCGGTAGGATTTTGGATCCCCAGGTAGACTCAATATCAATAGTCTTTTGCGGTCAGGCGTTTTGGTTCCCTAAGGGTCCATGTGCCCGAATAGTATGTACTTTGGCCGCAAAGTACCCATACAGGGATTACTTTAAGCCCAAGGTATATACTATGTGGGTACCTGGACCCTTATGGGTTTGCATTCAGGAAGCGGCTGTTTTGAGTGGAGATTCAGCTTGTAAATTTCAGTGCCACTCCAAGGCCTCCCCCAAAATCCCACTCAACTGCCAGGACCCCCAATGACCCTTTCATGGAGCCCTTATGATAACGGCTCTTAAATATCCAAGTCCACCTTCAACTTCCACTTCCTTTACTCACCCTCCCACGCAGCAGTTTCAGAAAAAGAGGGACCTTCATGTGGACTCTAAACAGCTATCTGCAACCACCTTCTGAAACCCTGGGAGAGAGAGCGCATTGCTGAGATGCCCCGCGGCTACCGGGTACAGAAAGTCATATCTGCTTGGTCCTCAGTTGTGTTTCTCTGAGCCTGAAGACCCTGTGTATGCTCTAAAGTAAACCTTTGCCGTACACAGGGTTGCAGCACTTGTTCACCCACCCCACTAGATCCATGTTATACTTTGGCCGTCAAGTCCGCTATCATATAGGTGTTCTAACCCACCTGAAGCCAAAGTAGATGTCCACGCTTCGTCCTGAACCCGGAGCCCTCCACCGTAAGATCCTGCATGCGAAATCGTGCTGTTCAGCATTGAACCCCGAAGCTCCATCAACACCCAAGCCCTTTTCCGTCGACACCCAAAAACAAAAGTGAGATCCCAGACGTGATTTTACCGACTCGGTTGCCCTCTGAAGCGCCGAACAACATGACGCTTGCACCTAAGCCCGTGAAACCCACAGCCGCTTTCCGAAGGAAAAGGATTTCTATAGAGAATGCCAAATATGCGCTCTTCATGTAAGGACTCCCAAACAGTGTACGTATGAGCTAAAGAAGTTCCCAAACTCCAAACACCATGCCCTATAAGTTTGAAAACCCAGAAATCCGTGTCTCAGGTAATGAACGCGGAGTCCTGGAAGTCTTACATGGAGCGGCTGGACAACATTGCCCAAGCTTGCCGGTACCATGGTCGGCAGAGCGGTGTTTTTGGGGTTGAGGGCTTGGTCCTCTGGACCTATGGTTCAGGGTTTTGTAGGGTTTCGCTCTTTGGAACCCTAAACCCCCGTTGCAAACCCTATAAATTCTCCAAACCCTAACGGTAGCCGTCAAAGCTTGGGATTGATTTGCCCGCATCCTGTCACGAAAGCTCTCATGTGGATTCTGCTGGATGACGGGGTACACAGGATTCAGGTTGTGGGGTTCTGATAAAAGCTGTGCCTCATGTTGCCGCGGCTCGATTAAAAAAGGCAGAAAGTGTACAAAGCTTCTATGTAAGCATTTCTGTGTTTGCTGTTGGCTCGTGTAGGCAAGCCATATGTTCATGCACGTGGAAGCTTAGATTGCTAATGCGGCTTCATTCGAAGTACCGTTCGAGACAGCAAACATTGGCAGCTGTGTTGTTTTTAGATCTGCTGGCTGTTGTCCTGGTGGCCGTGGTAGTAGTAGTAGTAGTAGTAGTAGTAGTAGTAGGAGGAGGAGGAGGAGGAGGAGGAGCCGCCGCAGCAGCCCCACCGTGCCCACATTGTCACCATCATGCCCGAACAGGCAAGGGCCTTGATAAGCAAAAACCTCTGGTAACAGCAGCTGTAGTCGCAAAACGATGATATTGGAGAAACTCGTGCGATTACACGTAGCCCTGTCGCAGCAATACTGACCAACGGAAACAAAAAAACCTGGACATGTGGTGAAGTTGTTGATGATCGTAACTTGCACAAGCACATCAGCTGGCGGCTAAGCCGTCGCCTTGTGTCATCGGCACTACATAGATGCAGGCGATTTCCATCGGCAATTGGCCGGAAAGGCGATACCTCCTCCCAGAAGGCACACCCCGCCTTGCTTCCCGACAGCGATGCTCCGCACGATTTGCCTATCTGGTGGCCTTCAGGTATTGCCCAACGAAGCCCTAAGCTGAAACAAGCAAACCCGAAACTGCGCAAGTAGCAAACAACAACATTCCCGAATGAGGCGTCATGCGGGCGCAGCTCCTCTTTCAGCAGAGGCCGGACGGACAGTCCGCGAGGTTGACGGTTTAGGGAGGGCTGGCGACACCCCCAACAGAAACCTGAGCCATTCAGATTTTCCGCCTGCATTGTTTCGTCCCACTTGCCTTCTCCGACGCACCCGGCTTGTGAAATCCTGAACCTCGGAGCCTGCTCATGCAGAAATAATATAGAGATCTGAGTACTTCATAGTGGTATCTCTGTGTTGATGGTTGGTTCTTGTATAGTGGATCTTGAAAGCATCATCATTTTTGCTGCTCCAGTACTCCAAGTGGCCACTGCTGTTCAAGTAATTGCAACTCCTGAACCGTACTAATTTCTGGGCCTAAATAACTACCTATACTAGTTTGGGGGTTCCTTATTGCCATGTACCCAGAAACCCTATTCTATTTATTAAAATCCTTACAAGAGCCTTATAGTTTTCCTTATAGACCCCTAGCTTATAGAACCCTTTAAAAAAAAACCGTTCTAATTATTGAGGCCCCTATACGAGCGTGCAGTGACCCTTCTCTTACGCATTCGACGTTTCCGCTTGGATGATGTGGCCGATGGACCCAAGGGTCCATGCACCCAAATAGGGGCCCTTTCAGGGTTCTATAAGGGTTTAGGGTTTAGGTTTTGAGGGGTCCATGTACCCAAATAGGGCCCCTTTAAGGGTTCTATAAGGGCTTAGGGTTTAGGGTTTAAGCGGTCCATGTACCCAAATAGTATATTCTCTGGCAATTGATATGCTATTTGGGAACGTGGACCCTTAGGCTTGGAGTTTCGAGTGCATTTCACATCTTGCTCTAGCTATCCCCAAGGGTCCAAGTACCTAGTAATCATATACTCTCCAAAATCCTGACCTACATAACTACTATCCTAAAAACGAGTACCCAATTATTGGGTCCTTTGGACCCTTGGGGTATGGTCTCCATTGCACTTCCTGTTTTTGTGTAGCCAGTTCTATATTGTAGGATCCTGTAAGGTAACCCGAAAGTGGACACTATAGGTACATCCGATTTATGCATTGGTCGGTTGCCGGCTCATGCTTGACGCCATCCTGAGACCTATTAACCCTCAAGTTTCGACTCCACACCTAAGCCACGAAAAACCTGGCACCCTCAGCCACTCTAAACCCCCAATCCCGAGCCCCAGAAAGCTCGAGACTCGAGACCTATATAAGCCTTTAACAAAACCGCGAAAGCCTTTAAGCTTTAAAGTAAGGTCTGGAAAGAGTGGAGTGGCGTGGTGCACACGGCAAGTCATGGTAACGTGCGGCGCTCGACTGTTGGGGCGCAGGCATTGAATTGACAGGCTTAGGGCTACAGGGTTCTGGACTTAGGTCGTAAGTAAATCGTCATACCATGCCTGATTTAACCGAGGTACCCCAAAACAGCGAAGGGGTACGGCCCCTTCGGTAGGATTCAGGTTGATTGGGAACGGCTCGTGGACACGTATTGAAAGATTGAGCATGCTTTGTTGTTTGTGTTCGTGTGTTTTTTACAATCTATCTGCATGATGCTTATGTACAACCTATACTTGTACATACACATGTACATGTGCAAGCATACCTACCATCCCACGGCTGCCTGCCTGCCCACCACCCTACCTACCACCCACCTCTAACGTACCTATCTACCTGCCTGCGTACCTACCTACCGGCTTACCGACCCACCGATCTACCTACCTGCCGAGCCCCTCCTACACCGACCCCCACCTACCCCTGACCTATCGACCGACCTGCCTACCGACCCACAGACCTACTGACGTATCGGCCGGCCTACCGACCTACTGTACGTACCTAGTCACCTACCTACCTAACTAGCTAACTGTCTACTTATCGACCCACCTGCATGCATACAACGCACGACTTACACTACAGAGAACAGTGTGTCTGCACAAATTATTTGTACTGCTTGCATGACCTACACCGAGCGTGTGCATTCAAGGTTGCATGCACGCTATGTACATTCAGACAGACGTAAGCACACATGTAGATCTAAACCAACAGACACATTTACGCACATCGGACTGACGGACCGAGGGACATGCAAATGTTCCTTGATAACTAGAATAGGCTTCTTGGGTTCCTTACTATGATTATAGTATAAGGTATCCCCAAACCCCGTTGCAACAAGTAGTAGTCGCCCTTGCACGGTCAGTTCGTTTCGAGGGTTCGGAGTCAACTCCCCTCTGTTCCAACATCGTGTTCTGCATCTTGAACTGGCTTTACTATGTTACTCTCACTATTACTAGTGTAGTGATTAGGGTTTAGGGTTTAGTTGCACTAGTACTATTTCTAGTACAATTATTCGCTTTGGCTGTTGTTGATCATTGACCGGGTTCGGATGTTGTCCGACTTTGTCAACGTAGATGCCAGACACAAGCCTCTACGCACATCTATAGGTCATCTGTCAGATCGTCGTACATTATGTTCATAAATTTTTAAAATGGTGTAGTACATGAAGTTGGGTCAGTCGTAGGAGGTTTGTGGTGTGAATCCCTCAATCAAATCCCTGAGCAACCTTGAGCCCCAAGTCCTAAACCCAAAGGGCCTATAAACTCTTCTGCCAAAACTCTAAACCGTAAGCCCTACTTGGAGCTTCATGGGCAGTTATAAGCTGGGTTATAAGTAGGATAACTATAGTTATATGTTATATAGCCTATATTTGGGGGCTTATAACCCCACTTATAACTACCCATGAACCTCCAAGTAGACCCTAAACCCTTATAGAATCTCTATAGATGATCCCTTTAAAGGGACCCTTATATCTACCCCATGAACCTTCAAGTACTCCTTTCAGGAGATTCTGAAGCGTTCCCGGCTCCCTGAGCTGGAGGAAGGCGCCAACGAATTCCTCATGCCTCTTGCTCGATGGAGGGGTTTAGGGTTTTAAGGTTTTAGGGTTTAGGGTGTTAGGGTTTTAGGGTTTAGGGTTTAGGGTTTCAGGGTCAGGGTTTAGCGTTTCGTGGCTTAGGGTTTAAGGTTTAAAATTTAGGGTTTAGGGTATCGAGTTTCGATGGAGGGGTTCAGGTGGGAGACTTGAGAGCTTTGGGGGCTTGGGGCTGTAGAAGTGTTGTAGGGCTTAGGGTCTTCAGGCTATAGGGTTTAAGGTTTAGATGGTTTAGGATATTAGCATTTTAGGGCTTTGCGTGAACATTTCGGGCTTTGGGGGATTAGACCCCTAAACCCTAAACCCTAAACCCTAAACCCCTAAACCCTAAACCCTAAACCCCTAAACCCTAAACCCTAAACCCCTAAACCCTAAACCCTAAACCCCTAAACCCTAAACCCTAAACCCCTAAACCCTAAACCCCTAAACCCTAAACCCTAAACCCCTAAACCCTAAACCCTAAAACCCTAAACCCTAAACCCCTAAACCCCTAAACCCTAAACCCTAAACCCTAAACCCCTAAACCCTAAACCCTAAACCCTAAACCCCTAAACCCTAAACCCTAAACCCTAAACCCCTAAACCCTAAACCCTAAACCCTAAACCCTTTCAGGTCTTCAGGCTTTAGGGTTTGGGGTTTAGGATGTTAGGGTTGAGGGCTTTTTGGGGATTCGGGTCTCAGAGCTCAGTGTCTACCCAGACCCCCGGGAGGATCCAAAAAGTAGATCCCTTAATGGGGGTTCCTTTTAAGGGTTCCTTTATGGGTCCCTGTAAGGGATCTATAGGGTCGTAGGGTTGAGGGTTTAGGGTAGATCCCTTAATGGGGGTTCCTATAAAGTACCCTTAGTAGTATAGGGCCCCAAATTAGGGGATCTACTTTCTAGATCCTCCCGGGGGTCTGGGTATAGGGTTTCTAGGACCTAGAGTAGGCCCTTATTCCCTTTTTTTGGGGGGGTTCAGGTTCCCTTCTAAGCCCCTTTAAAACCAAAAAGGGCTAATTATATAGCTCTGTTTTGGATTAATCCATAGTAGTTCCTTTTTGGGGTTCATGTTTAGAATCCTATAAGGTAATCCCAAAAGGAACTACTCTGGAGCCTCTGGGTAAGGCAACCCCAAAAAGGAACTGCAATGGAGAGACTATGCCCTAAGGGTCCATGTGCCCAAATGGTACATACTTTGGCCTGAAAGTATTCCCTATATAGGTACATTGGGCCCAAAATATATACTACTTGGGTACATAGGCCCTAAGGGAGAGGTAAAGCGTGGTCGCCCAAACTTTGCTCAGCCAAGGTTCCACGGAACAAAGCCGGAGGCCAGTTTTCGCTCCATATGGGCTGAAGCCCAAAAGAACCCACCTGTTTCAGCTTGTTCAGCATTTTCATAAGAGATTCAAAAATAGGTCCAGGTATAGCGTCCACAGCAAACCCTAAACCCTGAAACATGTGAGCGTGCGCTCTTCGTCCTTTTTTAAGGGTTTGGGGCTTGTAAGGCTTACTGTAGGGTCTGGGAGTATAAAGCTCCTGTGTTAGCTTCGTCATGTTTTAAGGTTCCTGAAAAGAAGGTCTATGAGGGTTCCATAAGAAGGCCGTAAGGGTTTCAATATACGGGCCTTACAAGCTAGACTTGGCTTTAGGGGCACATTATAGAATGGTTCTAGGAAAATGAGGGGGTAGTTTTTCCGACCTCTACAGTAAACCCTGCACCCCAATCCCTGAAGCTCAAGCCGTAGCGTTCCGCGGTATTGGCTGACTTGCTGAGATATTCGAGTTATCCTAACATAGAATCCGGAACAACTGGCAGTACTATTCCTTAGGTTCCTTCTAGAACTAGACTATACCTTAGCCCACGTAACCTACCTTTTTAAGGATGTATAAAAAAAATCATATTAGGGAACCCCAAAACGGTAGGTTCCTTAGGGTCCAGGTACTGATTACTAATTGCCCCGTAATCTGTTTATTGAGGCCCCTGCATGAGGTTGGCGAAGCTCCCATAGTAATTGCTTCCACTGAGAGAAGCCAGGTTGGATTTTGGGACATTTTTTACTTTCCTTATTTGGGTGTATAAGGGACCCTATACATAAATGTTTTTCCGGGTGTTTAAAGGCCCACCCAGGAAATGTGGGCCGCGTTCGTAGCCTGTTTGAGGTCTAGCTTGGGGGTTTGAGACTCCTTGGTGGAGCCTGCCCTGTCACGCTCAAGGTTACCACCTCAGTCTTTGCATAGCATTGCTTGTAAGCCGCTGGAAGATTCGACGGACACGGTTCCTACTCCCTACTGCCTACCCTGATACTCCTGCTTTCCTCCTCTTCCTGTTTGTGGTCTCAAGTTGTGTTTTTACCTGCACCTCACAGCAAAGCAATTATGCAGCCTCCCGTAATCCCCGGAGCCTGCAGGCAGCCGACCTCATCGCCATGAACCACTTCGACATGAGCCTCTGACGAATGGTCGCGGCTAGGGCTCGCCGTTGATGCCTTACAAAAAGCCCGAACACACCCCAAGCATGCAGGTACCCTAATTAAGGCTCCATAGTAGTTCCTTTTTGGGGTTCATATTTAGAATCCTATAAGGTAATCCCAAAAAGGAACTACTTTACCTACTTTGGAGCCTCTGGGTATACACCCTCAGCCTGCAATGCCGCAATTCTAAACGTTACGGTAGCTGGGCCAAGGAGCCTTGAGACTCGCAAGGGTTTAGGGTTTACCCAGAGGCTCCAAAGTAGTTCCTTTTTGGGATTACCTTATAGGGTTCTAATTCTGAACCCCAAAAAGGAACTACTATGGAGCCTTAGGGTATAGGGTTTTGTGTCTAGGGTTTGGGATTGTTTTGTGATCCCCGGTGCTTTGGCTAACCTTAGCCGTCAACTTAGGGGTACTTAGGAACAATTTTTAATTTTTGGTTATTATAATCCCTAAGAAACAGCTAAAATTATGATTTTTGCTAGGGTTCTAAGTTCAGTATAGTCAACCCTCCAAAGACTTCAAATCAACCGCAAAAACTCTCAACTCTGCAGATGGGGCAGTCTACCCGTGTAGTGCAACCATGGGTTGTCCAGGAAGCCCTTAAATCAAAACATGACCGGGATTTCTGATGTTGAAAGCTTAGTTGTTCGCTCCGCAGTTCGCTCCGCACCCTGGCTCCTCGCAAGTCTAAGGCTGCACTTGAATCCAGAACGAGCATCATGAAGCAACCCCTGAAGCAATCGCGCAACCCCAAATCACAAACTCGGCAAGCCAGAACTCCGAGTATTGATTTGTTTATGCTTTAACCCTGAAGGCCCTAACCCCTTCATCCGAAATCCTACAAGAATTGAATCCTAAACCCGTAAACCCGGGTCTTAATGCTCCTAGATAGAGCTGAGGGCCTTCGCCTGCAAGACGGGGCTCTTTGGTGCCGGACTTTACTTTGCCGAGAACTCCTCCAAGAGCGACGAGTGACCCCAGGGCGTTTGGGATTTATGGTTTGGGGTTTTGGGAGGGGTTCAGGGTTTAGTTGTTTTCTACGGTTTCGGGCTTAAGCCTTTCTGGCTTGTGGGTTTTACTGTTAGGGATGGCAACATGTGTCTTAGCTCTCCAACGTCATCTCAGAAACTTTATGGATGTTCCTTCTGGGTTCTGGAGTATCATACTTGAATACTCTGCTCCTTGAAGGAACCATCATGAAATCAAACTCAAGACTTATTCTTCTTTTATTGATTCAATGCCCCGAAACAGGTTTACTGCACGGTTGCGCTAGTTCGGGCTTCTGCTGCTCAGAGTGGTATCAGGCTGCAGCCTTAAAGTTTGGGCTTTATATTATAAATTAAATAGGCCCTAAACCCTAAACCCTAAACCGTAGTTAGTTTAGGCATTAGGGTTTAGGGTTAATATTGGGCCCTGGGAATTAGGAACTACAGCCCGCTTCAGTCCGAAACCCATCCGATGGTTGTGGTTGGGCCCGAACTTGCAGGCCAGAAATGCGGAAAAGCCTCAACACCCCGATGCCCCACCCAGAGCCTCCAAAACCCCTTCATTAAGGAATATACCTTAAATTATAGTAGGACCCCCTATATGATTTAAGGTGGGCATCCCTGGTAAGCCGTAGAAGCCGCAGAGCTCAGGGCTTTCGGGATCGAGAACTGTAATGATCTAGGTTGGATTTTGGGACATTTGTTATTTTCCTTATTTGGGTTTATAAGGGACCCTATATATATATATATAAACATTTTTCAGGGTGTTTAAAGGCCAACCCAGTGATGTCCAGTTACATTCCCTAAGACCCTTACCCATTCTTGAACGGTGTTTTCAATGAGCGGCTTCAAAAGCCTGCGAAAACCAAACCACACATTTGTCAATTCCCTAGTCTAGCACTAGTAAATGCTGCTGGTTCGGGTGCTCGACTGTCATGGGATCCTTTGGAAGCGTTCATTTCGAGGGTTTAGGCATGGGTTGAGAGTTTAGAGGTTTAGGTTTAGGGGTGTAGGGTTGAGGGGTTTAGGATTTCAGCATCGAAAGCATGTTGGAGGCTAGAAGACTTCTGTTTCGATAACACTGCGAGGCATATGCCGCCATGAAGCTGCCACAGGGAAGTATCCAGTTGATCCTGGCCACAGACATTTATACAGGATAGTCTCAGGTTTTTGCGAAGGCAACCGAGCACTTCCGTAGTACGTTCTCCTCTCAACTTAGCGATGTCAGTACATTTAGGCTTCCCGTGGCTCCTTAGATGCTCCGTTGGTGACGAGGGAGGGCAGCGACCCTCATTTGGATTGGGGTTGCCAAACCCGACCCCCAACAAAGCGACTGCTCTGCTCTGCTCAGTTGGTCCTGTTGAGTTGGAGATGGCATGATAACTAGTTATCATCCACTGTTATCTGCAGTTCGGGTACGACTTAAAGTCACGACCGGTCTATAGCAGCCATATCACACGGCCTACGCATTGCACATGCCAAATCTTCCTGAATTCTTCAGCATCTTCCTGCCCTTGTGTTGTACCGTAGCACAAACTGAGTTTCGATTTTAGGATCTGCTTAGAGTTTAGGGTTTATGGCTTAGGGTTTAGAATATAAAATGAAATTAGGATTTAGAAACGGGTGCCCAATATAGACTCAGACGACAGGGTTTGGGACACACGAGCATCAACATTGTCATTTGCAGCCGTTGGGCGCGTGAATCGCGCAGACGTGCGCCAAAATCGGTCCTGGCCTTGGGTGCCCACAGGGCGTTTTCGGTTTGGGGTTTAGGGTTTCGAGTTTAGGGCGTGGTTTCAAGAGGAGGCCTCTCCTTAAGTTGAGCTGTCAAGCTGTCTTGTCACCTGAATTGACAGGAGTACAGTCAGACAAAATATTGTAATTCGCGATGAGTGACTTGGGTCCGGGGTGATTCAACCCCTACAAACTTAAACATAAGAAGAGGGGGATCCCCATATGGGAGTTTCGGGAAATTATGGCGTCTTTATTTTGGGGTCCTTACAATAAGGATCCTACTACTTAGGGTACGATACTGGGGTCCCCTACTTTCGGAAGCTCCCATATCCATGTAGTTTTCTGTGTGGTCCTAATGTCTTATCTGTCAAGTTTGGGCTTAAGATACACGATACCCGGGCTATGGTTTTCGTTTGCCTTTGCCTCCTAGTGTTCAGGGTCGAAGGTTTAGTGTTTAGGGTTTATGGCTCGGCAGGGTTCACGAATAGGGTTGAGCAGGGTTCAGGGCTTTGTGTTTAGCAGGGTTCAAGGTTTAGTACGGTTTAGCAGGCTTCAGATCCTGACGGCCCCTTCATTGCAACTTGATACTTGTTTGGGGGATCCACTTTCGGATCCTTTACTAATAAACTCCGCCTTCCACATCTGATGGAGATCCATCTACTTAGAGGCTCATACCCTCCCGGAAAAAAGGCAGGGTATGACTACAGTCCTCCCTCAGCTTGGTATGTATGAGGTTACGGTCTTCAGCGTTTCAGGGTTTAGGGTTTAGGGTCGGATGGGGTTTTCTGGTGTGACTTAAGGTTTAACGGATCCACAGTGAGTGTGTGGGATCGCTCGTTTGCAAGCGCTCCTTTCGGATTACATGTTTGTCTTTCAATATGGGCTGGACACATAATTTATGCAGGACTTCTTGTGCATGTATCTCCAGCGCTGTCGCTTAGTGTTGCAGTAGTTCTCGCAGCAACGATATTAAGGGGTTTGATGCGCATGGGATTCAAGCATTTAGGGGTTTGATTGTGATCAAGGCCCAAAGCCTAGACCATCATGAACCCTATAAACTTTGCGTCGGTATAAGCCCGAATCATTAAACCAGTACGAAACATTAACCATAAACCATCATCAATCCAAAGCCCTAAATCGTAACAAGCCTACAGCCCTAGGCTCAGGGTTCCGTTCGTTGCGGCCGAGGTTGCGATGGGCGGCGTCGAGTCCAGGCGTTTGTGCCTTATAGATGATCGGTTGATTAAAACTTCAATGTTGTGGATTGTGGGTTGTGTTTATATAATTTTATATATACATATATGTATATACATACTGAATAGATGCATCGACATTTAGACAGATGAATAGATCGAAGCATAGATAGCTAGATAAACAGGTGATTACATAGATATAAATGCAGATGTGCAGACATAGACAATGATTCGTTTGATTATCTAGCTGATGATCCAGATACATATATAGATGTAGATCAGGAGATAGGTAGACAGAAAGATAGAAAAAATGATTGACTTAGTTCTTAAAACAAAAGCCTTCAAACTTGCTGGGCTGAAATATCGTGGTACCAGCCAGCTAGTTTAGCCTTTTGTGTCGGCGTAGAAACCATGAGATCAGGACCGTGCACCCACGTCATGGCTTTTCGTGTGCTGCATTCGTACGATCAGTTTCAACTTCGGGTCCAGCTTTCAGGGCTTAGCATGCCAAAGAGCCTAACTTCCAACCGAAAGGGGGAGTATTGAGGGGATGCTCTGGCAGGGAGAAGTCTGCCCGATCCTACATCCGTGCGACGGTCGCTGCCTCGGTACTTTAACACTGTTGGGGATGTCTTGGCCACCGAAGCACTGCATCATAAGAACCAGACAGGCGACTGCTCTCTTGCATGCCTGCACCATTTGCTCATGTGTACATGTTTGAATGTATCTTACTTCTGACTTCACAATGTCATCTACAAGGACCGACGGTGCCTAACTGAGGAAAATGTAAAGGGGCATCAAAGCCCTTGCAGCGCGACTTACCTTGAACCCAACCTTTGTTCCCCACAGCAGGTGGGATAAGGCGCTATGTCTGTGTTTGTGGCTGAAGTGTCCCGAATACATTGTTGATGTTGAAGGATTCGGAGAGATACAGGTTTTCTTAACAACCCCTCCAGCCCTGAACCCGCAAGCAGGAGTCCTAAACAGAAGCATTTCCAAACCCTGTTAAGTCATAATCTACCCATAGGCTCCATAGTAGTTCCTTTTTGGGATTACCTTATAGGATTCTATATATGAGCCCCCAAAAGGAACTACTTTGGAGCCTTAATCTAACTCGAAGCTGCTCAACTCTTCCAGGTGTCGCTCAACGTCCTGGCCTTGATCAAGTCTCTGAATTTCAGGATTCAGGGTTTGTCCTTGGCAGCTTACCAATGCAGTGGGTTGGGGTTTCAGAGTTTCCTGTAGTCTCCATTGTAGTTCCTTTTTGGGGTTGCCTTATAGCCTTATAGGATCCTTAATATATATATATATATATATATATATATTTGGTTAAACCAAGAAAAGGAACTACAATGGATACTATAGGTAAGTTAAGGGTTCATGCGACGTATCATCTTTGGGGTGTGGGGTTGGGCTAGGTTAAGCTTCGGGGTTATACGGGATTGGCCCTCGGATGTAGGTTGCTCGCACTGAAACGCCTCAGTTGTTGTACGGAGGTGTTTGTCGCAACCCACTACGGTCGCAAGGCTGGCTAGCAGTCGTGATGGCGATCGAGAGTCTCAGAGAGAGAGAGACCTACCGATGCAGTTTGTTAGATTGTCCTTTCGCGCAACCTGGCTAGACGGTCCCCAAGCTCTACTGAGACTCTACTGCATGCCTATCACCGTACACCCTTAACCCTGTAAACCCCAACTCCTGAATTACGTGATCCATAGTATCCCCTTCCGATGACTCCGGGGCTCTGGTGTACTGTAAGGGCTTAGAGTTTAGGGTTCCTTGGTCAGGGGCTCTTATGAGGGTTCTGTTCAGGCTTCTGTGGCTTGAGGCTTCAGGGTTTGGCCGGACCCTACAGACCCCAAAGTGTGTAAATCCTGAATGTGCGTGCTTTGTAAACCCTGAGTGGCTTTGCCTCGGAAACCCGTGGAGGAAAACACTCAACACCCACATGCAACTGTGAGGTCTACGATGTGGACACCTCTACGGAAATTTACTTCTTGAACGGAATGTCCGGAGCTCTGTGTGAGGATCGAGGGTGCGGGTTAAGTTTTGGAACAGTTTAGAAATTCCTAAACCGAAGTCCGAAAGGCCTTAAAGCCTTCAATCTTGATACGCCAAACCAACGAGAGATTGAATGCCTGAAATCTGGATTGTAGGGGTATGCCGACACTGTGAAACAAAGGGTTGCGCAGTGGGGCTCTGTGCTATGAGGATGCTGCTATTCTAGGTAAACTATAGGGCCTGTACCTATACAAACCCCAAATTTCAATCCCAAGCCCTATAGAGCCAAAATCCAGAGCAACAGACATCTTTCTAATCTCGAAGCCTCTGCACCGACGTCTACAGGTTCTGACAATTCCTCCAATCCATAAAGTCCTCCCATGTAGAAAACCCCGACAAGCCAAAGTATAGAGTTTATGGGTGCATAGTACAGGGGCTTAAATAATTACCTGTACTATTTTGGGGTTCCTTACTTATTCTAATTCGAATTATGATACAATATATCCTGAAAGCCCTATTCCAATTATTGAGGCCCCTATATTAGACCCCTGGAGAGAGTGTCGGGACTTCGGTGTTTCAGGTCTGATCGTTGGGGCTGTTGCGCTTTCTTCGTACACTTCGCACCTTCAACCCTTAACCGAAACGATTTCACTAATTAGTATGAGCAGCTTTGCTTTTTATCGGGAATTTACGGTGTTACGTTGTTTCTTGCATGTGGGGTTTATCGTTCATGTCGCTTGTGTGTTTGTCACTGGCTGCCTGTCTATGCAGCTTGAAAGACCCAAGCATAAAGTGCATCAGCCTGCAATAAGTTACTTACCCATGGGCCCCAAAAGTAGTTCCTTCTTGCGGTTCATATCTAGAACCTTACTTATAAAGTAATTCCAACAAGAGACTACTTTGGGGCCTATGGGTATACGTACAACAGCAACGATTTCCATGCTATGTTGTAAAATTTGCATGGGGATGCGACGAAGCAGTAGAGCAAAGAAAGCAAGAGCTGATCCCCACCCAGGTTACGCCCACTGGGCACGGGTATCTTCCACTGCGGTGTTCAGGCATGGTCCTAAGGCCCCAAAAAGCACGTAAACAAAATTAAAGATAGGGATATCCCATATAAATCCCCTTATAGTGAAGCCCAGTAAGGTAAGGATATCCCTATAAAATGCTTATGCTTATGTGCTTTTTGGGTCCTTAAACGGTTTGCTTTCAGGGCTTTGGTCTTTAGGGATACGGGGTTTCGGGTTTATCGTTTCATGGCTTCAGGGCCTGTGGCTGTAGAGCTTTGGGATTTTCGGATTTTCGGTTTAGGGTGTCCGGGCGAAGGGCGTGAAGTTGTTGCTTCTTCCGGGCTTCAACATGAAACCCTAAACCCTCAGTCCCTGCACCGGGCTCCTGCTCAGGGCATGTCGTGCTCACTAATATGGGATTTTCCGATAATTAGGGGTGCCTCATTGTGGTATCCTTTTGATACGGATCCTACTATTTAGGGTACGATAAAATCTTCGGCCCCCTGTTTTCGGAAGCTCCCATCTTAGTGAGCGCAGAAGTTTCAGAAGTTTCATGAAATGCCCGTAAGCAGGACAAGACGGCTTCAGGGAGATTCAACCCCGGCTGGTAGGTGCCTGAATCATTACACTAGGGTTCCTTTAAGAGATACCATATATAGGGGTATTGTAAGGGTGTAGTATAGGGACCTTATAGAATTAGAATAGGGTGTGGGTGCATATTCTATTAGCATTATAGTCAGGAGCCCCCGAAACTCTATTCTGATTATTAAGGCCCCTACATTAAGGGCTTGGTAGCTGCAGGCTTCCGTCGTGCGAAGGTAATGCATGTAGGGTTTGCAGGTTTAGGCGCCCACTAAGAAATCCTAACCGCGACTCTGGAAGCCTAAACCCGGCTGCCCTGAGTGCCTTGAAACCATAAAGCCCCAGAATTTCCAGAATCCTAAAGCCCTAAAGGTCTAAAGACCTACACAAACCCTAAACCCTAAACCGTGACTCTAAGCCCCAGGGGCCTCAACACCCTAAAGCATTAAAACTTAACTAAAACCCCGTAAAGCCTGAGGCCTCCAAACCCTACTTGAAGGTTCATGGGTAGTTATAAGTCGCGTTAGAAGTAGTATAACTATGGTTTTGACCTATATTGGCGGACTTATAACCCCACTTCTAACTACCCATGAATATCCAAGAACCCCAAAGCTTTTAGAAGCTCAAAGCCCGGAACCCTAGAGCCCTAAAGACCGTGAAGACCTAAATGCAAATACAGGCCTATATCTTAAGGCTCCTGGACCCTCGTAGTGAGATCCCAAACCTTAGCCCCCAAAGCCCAAACAGAAAGCCCCGAACCCTCTTAGGAGCCTTAGGGTAAAGCCCATAAAGACCTCAAGCCCAAGCCCCTTAAACAGCAAACATTAATAAAAGCGTACATATAAGTAAAGTACAAGCCTAATCGTAAACCTTAAACTTAAAGATCCCTGAATCCTAAACCCTAAAACCCTGAACTCTAAACTGAATCCTAAGCACTAAACCCTAAACCCTAAAACCCGAATCTTTAAATTGAACCCTACACCCTAAACCCCTGAACCCCTTCTAAACTGTATCCTAAACCCTAAACCCCTGAACCCTAAACCCCTGAACCCTGAAACCCTGAACTCTAAACTGAATCCTAAACCCTACACGTAAGCCCCTGAGCCCAAAAGCCCTAAACTCTGAATTGAATCCCAAACCCTAAGCCCCTTCTAGAACCCTTATAGATCCTTTGGCGAAGAACCCTAAAAAGCCCATAGCCAAGTCTTGCACAGATCCTCAGCGACGAGTGGAGCTTCCGCGGTGGAAGGCACGGGGGCACCGGCGTATTTCGCTGTCCGCCCGAGGCCCTGGAGAATCTGGGATTTTGTGCTTGACCTATAGTCTCCATTGTAGTTCCTTTTTTTTGGTTTAACCAAATGTATATTAAGGATCCTATAAGGTAACCCCAAAAAGGAACTACAATGGAGACTACAGGGAGAGTCTAGGGTTTGAGGGTTTAAGGCTTTACGGTTTGGGGTTGAGCAGGGTTTAGGGCTTTAGAGTATGGCGGTTTAGGGTTTGAGGGTTTCTTTGCTGCTCCTAGGAGTTATGTTTGATTACCTAGGTATAATGTAGCTTAGGGGGGTTCGTAAGAATAGTATTTGTATTTTTGTTCTAACGGCGGCTAAGGTTTAGGGCTTGAGGGTTTAAGGCTTTAGGGTTTGGGGTTTGAGGCATTTGTGTGTCAGTCTGCGTGGTTGTGTGTGACTGCATGTTTGTCAATGAGACTTTTGCACTGGTTTCCGAGATAGATGGACTGAGATAGTACAACCCAGGAACTTCGGTTGATGATATAAATCCTGCATTACCCATAATAAGGAATATACCATAATTCCCATACTTTAGGTTCCTTAAGGTAATGCAGGATTTATATCATCAACCGTTGGATGTCTCTGGCTGTCACCAAGGCCAGGCTTGTGTGGCAATCTGCGGCCGCGGGAGACCTGCCGGGTTTCATGTGAGACCGTTTGAGGTTTATGAAGCCGGGGTTTAGGGTTTAGGGTCTAGGGTTTAGGGTTTAGGGTTTAGGGTCTGGGGGTTCGGGTTTGTGGTCATTCCCTGGTGAAATATCGTGAGTTTCCATGGTGTCTGTGGCAGCCTCATGCGGTTTCAAGAGGCACACACCGAGAAGTGTGGACTGCACGCATGCATGCATGGTTGGAAGGCAGGTAGGTAGGTAAGCATATGCTGCTAGGTAGATACGTACGTTGGTAGGAAGGCTGCCTTACATATGAACAAATGAAACAACAACCAAGCGACCAGACAAGTCAGCAAATACAGTGCAGTCAGAAGTAAATTACCACAGCCTACCTGCCGGTGCTCTGAGAGCCTGCAACCATAAGGCCTGAACTTCACATAATTTGAGCCGGGGTCTCTGCTAACTCTTCTCAATGTCCTATAGCCTCAGCTGAACCCTCATCCCGTCGCAATACAGGAGACACTCACCCTGGGAACCGTCGTGCTGCCAACCGGTCAGGCGCGCAATGACCCACCCTGATCTGGGGTCTAGGCTTGGGAGTTTCATAAACTCCAAATTGCTGGCCCCAACCATGTCACCATCGCCGTCAACATCATCACCGCTGCCATCATCACCATCAACACCATCGATGTCGTCACAACTATGTCACTGTTGCACCCGCACGACGACGGCGGCGACGATTACTTCGGAAACTTGCGGGCAAGCATCAACCACGCCAAGTACTGTACAGTGTCGCCATCGTGCATAGCAGCGAAAGCAATAGCAGTTGTAACATCACCGCCGCACTAACAGCGGCTGCACGTTTCATTCTAGCAAACATAACTGCCAGCAGCAGCCGCAGCAGCAGCAGCTTCACCACCGCATCATCATGATCATCATGATCATCACCATCATCATCATCGTCATGATCATCATCAAGGTCATCACGGACATGCTGACCAGCATCATCGTAATCATAGCAATCGCCATATCCTCCTCCCTTTGGTTCCTCCCCAGCATTATCTGCTCCTGCACCTTCAACATCATCATCATCATCATCATCATCATCCTCATCATCATCATCAGGCAGCAACAGCAATAACAGTAATGATGACGATTGTGTCGGCTGCCGTGCAATCAGGAATATCAAGGGGAACATCAGGCAGACAGTCGTGAGTCATAAGACACATCCAAAGAGACGCAGGTTGAGGCCATACTCGAACGCTTGAAGCTGCAATGGCCGGGCGACCCAGAACAGCAGGTGCTTGCCTTCTGGGGATTGCTGGTTTAGGGCTACTCAGGGTTATATGTAGGATAACTATGGTTATAACCTATCCTAGAGCACGTTTAACCCCACTTATAGCTGCCCATGAAGCTCCAAGTAGGGCTTGCATGTTTTCGCTTCCGAGTGTTCATCTCTACCGTTTTTGAAGGTCTGAGGAGTCTGGGGTTCAATGGTTGAGCAGGCAACCTGCAGAGATCTCACCCCAAGGGGTCCATGTACCTACATAGTATACATATGCATTGGCCTTAAAGTATTCCCGATGTGAGTACATTAGGGCTAAAGTATGTACTATTTGGGTACATGGACCCCTAGGGTCATGGCAACCTCTCCAGGTCCTATGAACCAACGCACAAGCAGCTCCCACAGTGATCCCCTAGCCCTACCTATAGTCTCCATTGTAGTTCCTTTTTTGGTTTAGCCAAACATACATTATGGATCCTAAAAGGTAAACCCAAAAAGGAACTGCAATGGAGACTACAGGTAAGCCCCGAACCCTAAACCCTAAACCGAAACCCCCCCCGGCGCCGAGTTCGAGGCGCGGGTTCGGATCGTTTCGGTTGTTGGATCAAGAGACTGGGCTTTGGAGTACCATACTTTACTACTTTGTTCTTAAAGGAGCCCTTATGAAATAAAAGTCTATACTTTTTTCTCCCTGGTTACTTAGAAGATCAAGAGAGGTCTGGCTGGAGGCTTTGGTGTACAGAAATTCGCACGTTGTGAAGGTGCAGGGTTCGGAGCTCGATCTGCAGGGCTTATCAGCCCTAAACTTCAAACCCTAAGCCCTAAACTCCTAAGCTCCTAAATCTAAACCCTAAACTCCTAAACTCCTACACCCTGAACCCTGAAGCTGCGTAACCCCCAAGGCCCCAGCTGGTCCTGCAAGGTTTTCATTGGGCCTGATGGCGGTGTCTTAAATGTGTTCAGGGCTTGCGGCGGTGCAATGTGCATGGGTCGGACAGGAGGTGCGAGGGGACATGGCATCCGGGTTTATTAGGGTTTAGCATATTTGAGCTAATGTTTTGACTACTTCCTGATGCTGAGGTCTTGCCTTTGAACCCCAACCTGGAGCAGTGCTGCATAGAGAAGCTGCTTCAGAAACGAAGGGATCCTCGTATATATAGAGACTCTTACAAGGACCTAAGCTCTCTTACTACAAGCTCGGGCAAGGTCCGGGTAGTAACCTCCCAAAAACTCCGGCTGCTTTGGACAGATGTGGCATTACCCAAAGGGTCTTATGTACCGATATAGTAGAATGTAGGGTTTCCATATTAGGAATTACTATTATGACTTAGGGAAGTATCCCCCATAACAGTACATAGGACCCTTTGGGTTAGTTAATCGTATTCCCAAAGCCCCAAGTCCGCAACCCAGATGGGTAGTTATCAAAATTATGGTCCCTTTTTGGGTACCCTAAATATTAGGTGCCGTATTATAACAAGGATCCAAAAAGGGACCCTAACCTTCTAGGATGCCCAGTAGTACCCTTATTCCCTTTTTGTAGTCCTAGGTTCCTTATAAAGTTACCCAATACCAAAAAGAGAGGCCTTTTTTTTTCTTAGGTTACTGGGTATCCTAGTCTTGACAAGCACCCAGATGTAACTCTGAACCACGTGCCGATTGGAGAGCTCGAGCCAGCCCTGAAGCCCGAAACGAGGAGTGTAGGGGGAGTCTTGCATGGTTCAAAGGGGAAAAGGAGGGACCCTTAATGGGGACCCCTATCCCCTATAATGGGCTATATAATGGGTATATAATACAATAATTTAGGGGTATATACCTAGGGGTCCTTATTAAGGGTCCCTCCTCTTCCCCTTGGAATGGTTGCTTGCAGGAGCTGGGTTCCTTTAAGGGTTCCTATAAGGGTTTAGGGGTTAGGGTTTGGGAGTTTCCGAAAATTAGGGGTACCTTAGGGTCCCTTTAAAGGGTTACTATAAGGGATCTATAATAAGGGTTCTGTAGCACATGGGCTTCGAAAGTAAGATCCCACCTTCAGAGCTCAGGCCCTGTCGAGAGTATGACATCTTTCGGCGCAGCCCCAAGAGGTTTCTGGTTCCTCAGCATAGAGGGTCCACGGGGCTATGTGACCTAGTACGTAATCCCGAATATAGGGCCCTAAATACTTACTAATACCATTTTTTGTTTTTTTTTGGAGGGGGGGGTCCTTATTCTTCTCAGTCATGAAACCTTATTTTGGGCCCTACATAATTACAAATACTATTTTGGGGGGGGGCTCCTTCTTCTAATTATTGCGGCCTCTGTTTTGATTCGCTCTAGCACGCCCCAGGGGAGAGAGCGGGTTGGGGCTCGAAGTGCCGTCTGGAAGTTGGAGTAAGAGCTTCGGCCTCGGGTTAGGTTCTCGGGGTTTGGGGCTTTGGGGTTTAGGGCTTTGGGGTTTAGGGTTTAGGATTTAGGGTTCAGGGTTTAGGGTTTAGGGTTTTGGGGCTTTGGGGTTTAGGGTTTGGGGCTTTGGGGTTTAGGGGTCTGGGGCTTGAGGCTGTAGGGTTTCACATTTTTCGCACCTTCACTGCAAGGTCATCGTCTGAGGTCGCGGGGTTTGGTGCGCAGACTGCCTTCCTGGACATACGAGGGTTTCCCAAGATACTTTGCGAATTGCGATATCAATCGAAGTCCAGGATCATGGTCCACACAGACACAAGTCCTATGGCCCACACACACTCTAGAACTGCATGGGCGTCACACATCGGACTGTTCCATAAAGTCTTACCCAGCCCGGCCATATCATTCCCTTATGGTCCCTAAGTATCACACCAATGAAGATATATGTACACCCAAAGCCCTTCTGTAATTGTTCAAACCCATAGACCCCTAAATCCATTTTTGAAAACTCGTTGGCCTTATAGACAAATAGAGAAGAAGCCCTTTCAGGAACCATGTTCAAGTTACTAAAGCCCCTGCCTATACCAAAGCCTTATAGTAATCCTTATAAAACCCCTGAAGCGTGAAACCCTAAACCCCAGACCCGGAAAGCAACCACATTCTAATTATGAAGGCCACCAGGAAAAACAAACGCACCCTAAACCCTAAACCCTAAACCACTGGCTTTCAGGAATAGGTTTTAGGCTTTCGGACTTGAGCCCCAACTACGGTTGATGATATGAATCCTGCATGACCTTAAGGACCCTAAATCTGTGGGAATTATGGTATATTCCTTATTATGGGTAATGCAGGATTTATATCATCAACCGTATCAGTGGCTTTGTAGCGCAGAAGACTTTCCTTGGCAATTGAATTTCTAGCAACTATGTGAGGAAATCACAACAATGAAACCCAAAAGTTATCCTAAACAGAAAAGGAACTGAACGTTTTCTGGGCTACAGGTCGTGTTACACACCACCAATCGAAACGCAGACCCTGGTCTGGGCTCAGTGCTGGGGTGTATAGGGTTTCTAGCTTCCAGGGTTTCTAGGGTTCAAGGCTTAGGGTTTCTGGGGTTTTAAAGTTTCTGGGTTTTCTAGGGATTTTAAGGGCTTCTAGGGATAGTGCTACACTCTAAACCCTAAACCCTATAAAACCAAAAGCCCCGTACATCCAGGCGGAACTGTTCGCACTTCTGCGACGAGTTTTGCACGCAGCTCGGGGTCTGGGCCTTGAGCATCGTTTTTAAAGGGGCTTTTATGAGAGGTAGTATAGACGATTGGTCATGATAAGGGTTTCTGTAAGGGTTAGTATAAAGGCTTTTTTGGTAAAGGGTCTCTATATATGATTATGTAATTCGTAATTATAAGGGTTACTATCTGGGATAGTATTGCTAAAGGAATTGCAGACAGGATATTATGAAGGATACATTGCGATTAAAGGTAACGGACCTGATTTTGACAGCAAAGACAGTTTGAAGACTTGAGCCAGGGTTACGTCATTAAGGAATCAAAAACCTACAGAGGAGGTTATTTAGGGTTCATGCGTTTTGGGGTCCCTGAACCTTGAAACTCACCCGACGTGGGACCATGGCCTTCTCTCCAGAACTTTACAGCTTTGGAACTGTAGGCTGGGTTCTGGGAGTACCGAGTCCTGGAGAACCCTACATGGAATGTCAGCAATACCGGCAGACAGAAGTAACACTCAGGAACCTGATCTCCTCGTGCTCGACTCCTACATGGGGTTTAGGATAGAGTGAAGGGCTCGGTCTCTAGAGACGACAATTCTGGGGTGTCCAACTCCGTACTGTTGATGATATAACTCCTGCATTACCTTCAGGACCCTAAACTATGGGAATTGTGGTACATGCCTTACTCTGGGTAATGCAGGATATATGGGTGGTTGTCAAATTATGGTCCTTTTTGGGGTCCCCCAAAAGGGACCATAATTTTAAGCACTACCCATATCATCAACCGTACGGGGGGCATTTGTGAGATTTGACTTGCGGCCTGGGAAGCCTGGAGAGGTCCTGCAGGCCCGAACATGTCACGAAGACTATCCAGGAACCGTGAAGCCTTCTTGGGTGGTTGTCAAAATTAGGGTCCCTTTTTGGGTAACTTAAATATTAGGTGCCGTACTATAATATGGACACAAACGGGACCATAATTTCGACAACTACCCCCTTATTTTCCCAACAGCCAAGGCCCTCGGAACCGCAACCTCAGAAACCAGCAGAACGTCGCTGAAGCCCGCTTGAACCCGAAGGAGACCCGGAACCCTGCCCTGCGTTTGGCTCGAAGGTTGGACCACTACCTGCTTGGGCAGCACCCTCGGCGGTGAAATTGTCGGGCTCCGGACATGTACTAAATGTACCCAGATCTTCCCGAAGACTTGAATCGCGGAAGACTTCCTTTTTTCTGATACCCTCCTGCAAGGGTCCAAGTACTTATAAAGCATACAGGCTTTGAGTGGAATCCCTGGTCAGTCGAAGGTGCCTACTTAAAGGATCATGGGACTTAGTAAGGTTATAAGTACCTAATTGGGGTTATAAGTAGAGTTACCCAAATTATAACCCTAGTTACTAGGTCCCATGATCCTTTAAGTAGGCTCTGAACCGTGCTTTGCGGGTATTAGCACGAGGGGGTTTATTTAATGCAGGGGCCTTTATATTTATAGTAGCATGGGCCCCAAATCCCTATTATAATTGTTAAGGCCCATATATTATGGATAAATCTAAAGGCTTCATGACGAAGGCTATCTAGAGTCGTACGAGGGCTTAGTATGAGAGTTTATTAAGCGTTTTATCGGTCCACATATTTGTAGTCCTTGAAGAGGTTCCTATACAGGTGTTTATGTTCGAAGTGTATATTGCATATACTCTATGGGTACATGACTAAACACAGACGAATTATTGAATCCTCTACAGGGTGCAGGGATCAGGGTAGGATGGGACACCGCCTTCAAAGATTCACTGTATTGGTGCTATTTGAACCCCCTGTCGGCCGCCTGACAAAGTGTAATCAGGGCTTCCCGAATCATAACTTCTCATCACACAGCCTTGTAGCGCTTCAACCTACACCGTTGGACCGAACTTCGATATCTATTCACCCCGGGGTTGGCGTTTAGGGTGTGGCAAACTTGCGTGTTTTCTCTGTGTCGCTTCATGCAGAACCACGGTCATGAAGACTAGTCGCTACAGGCCATATAACTTATAAACCTCCCATGCAAAGGTTACGAATATGGCTGGCGCAGCTGCTCAACTCGCAGACGTGTCCTTGAAGGTATCTCTGTTGCGATGTCTCTCACGAGTATCTCCGAGTAGGAAATCATGTTCTCGTATAGTCCGTCTAGTCCCCATATACTTGCACCATCTACAATGTACCCCCCAAAGCCCTCTTGTAATTGCTAAAGCGCCTAGATTAGGATAGAGTCGAGGGATTCAGGGCCTGGAATGCTCGACATGGGTTTGGTGTTAAATGATATGTTGACATTAAGAGCCAGTTTTGGGTTCGGGATAAGTCGACGCCAGTTCAGGGTGTAGGCTTGCAACACCAGGGTCCATAGGCCCGATTAGCACAAAGCTTAAACCCTAAACCCTAGATATTCAGCGCCTTGTTCAGGATTTGCATCTCCGCTTGGTGGGCTTCAACCCACAACCCCTAAACCCCTAAGTCCCTAAGCCCTTAAACCTGAAACCCTAAACCCCATGTAAGCTGTTCCAGTTAGCCGATCCTTCAGCTTTCCCTTCGGAAGAAACTTAGGGTTTGGGGGTCGATTTCAAAATCATGGCCTTTTGGGTGGGAATCCTACACACTTCTACTCTCATTACGACACCCTCTGGCTTGGGAGCGCCAAAAGCGACCCTCATTTGGACAAGCATCCATATTCAGTTTCTCGGGGCCCTGGATTTGAGCAGTGTCATGGAGCTTGCTTGAGCCCCCCAAAAGTAGGTAAAATAATGGCTCAAAAACCTACAAAAGGCTATTATTCTACATGCGTTTGGGGTCTATGGATAAATTGCGAAATCCAGAAGCGGCAATCCCCCTCCCGACTCCTCGTGAGTCTGCAGTTTACATGTTATCTATCATATATGTATATACCTACATACATATCTAGATACATGCCTACATATACATGCATAGATGGCCGTATGCAGTAGAGCCTCAACCCTAAAACCTATAGCCCAGACTTAAGCCCCCACCCAAAACACTGAACCCTCAACCCTAAGCCCTGAAGCGTAAACCTTGAACCTGCGCCCAAGCATCGGTAGGTGCGCTCCGCTACCTCAAACCTGGCGGACACAATTAGCAGCCTGTTTGAGGCCAGCATCGATCGTGGGACTATTTCCGGGATTTAGAGGGGGTTTGATGGGTCTTGCGATTATCCTAAGGCTCCATAGTAGTTCCTTTTTGGGGTTCGCGCTTAGAATCCGATATAAGGTAATCCCAAACAGGAACTACTATGGAGCCTCTGGGTAAAGGGGCTACATTGGCTTGGCGGATCACACTTGGAGGTCCGCAAACCCAGGCTTTGTTTAGGGATTCGACAGTGGAGGGCGTTACCGGTTGTAGGATTTCAGTCAAGGGGCCTTAGCGTGATCTGCGGCCTTAAAGGCTATAGCCCAAGATCCAATCCCCAAAAAATGAACTCCAAAAATCTAAACCTTAAAACCCTAAAACCCTAGACTGTCACTCCCCAAAACCCTAAAGCCTACAGCCTCAAAGCCCTAAGCAAAAAACGCCCTAAACCCCTGAAACTTAAGGCCGTACAGCCCTACTTGACTCGCATCCGAGGCAGGGCCAACATCTCCAGAAGATCTTCCAAGGTAGTTCAGGAATTGTTTGGGAGCCCAAAGCAAGCAAAAGACCAGCTAAACCCTAAACCCGACGGAACAACATAGCAAAAAGACTGTAGGCAGGTTTGAGACCTGCGCAACTTCGACCTCTTGGTTTTCTCTGTTTAAAACCAGAAGAAGTTTTCACAACCTCCCCGAATGGTCCATGTACCCAAATGCTAAATACATTGGCGTTTAAGTACTCCCTATATGGGTACATGTTGACCTCGAGTATATACTATTTGGGTACATGGACCCTCAGGGCTTTGCATTCCCTAAACCAATAACCTAAAACCTCGACCCTAAACCCTGAAAGCCTAGCCCTCAAACGCTGAACGCTGAACCTACACTTGTTCAAATCGTCGTCCGTGCGAAAGCATTGTGTGCTCAGCATTTGCCGAGTGGACATCTCCCCATGTATTTACAAAACATACATACATGTATATATCTCTGTGCTCATTTGTTTGATCAAATTTGTAGTGTATACCATGACCTTAAAGTACCTATATATGTATGTGCTCTTTTAGGGAGACAGTCTATACAATATCGGCACTTTGACTTCTACAGGGTTTGGCAGGGTTCACCCGGGAAGGGGCACCCTAAACCCTAAACTCCTAAACCCTGAACCCCTAAACCCTAAACCCTAAGTAGAGCTGCAGACTCGATGGAGTGTGCAGCAGAGCTCGGGGGCCACGAGGAGCAGGAGGCCCTGGAAGACTTGTGGATGGAAGTGGCTGTGGCTTTTCGTGCAGATGTGGAGCAAGAGGCACTGGAGGAGTTGTGGATGGAAGTGGCTGTCGCACTTCGTGCAGAGCTGGACATCGAAAGTGAGGACATTGAGCCTTTGTCGTAGTTGGGTAACATTTTACATTTTTATGGGTACTTAAAACACAAGAAGGAATACACATGTACATTTTTAATCCCATCCCAACCGAGAACTAGGAGCGGGAGCCTTCGATCGCGGCCATGGTACCATCCATCGACTGCCTCCATTCCCTGGCGAAGCCTTCAAGAGCTGGACCCGGCTCACCTGCTGCCAGCGTTTCTGTGGCTAGGATGCCCAGTACTACCCTTGCTATAGGGGCCTTAATAATTACTAATACTATTGTGGGGGTTCCTTATTGAAACTATGGTATAATGAGCCCCAAAACCCTATTCTAATTATTGTGGCCCCAATGTTATTCCCGTTTTGTAGTCCTAGGTTCCTTATAAAGCTACCCGATACCAACAAGGCAGTCCTTTTTATTCCTAGGTTACTGGGCATCCTAGGTGGCCTCGAACATGACCAAGGAGAACCGGCTTGATGCCAACAGGTTTTCCACCGTGGATGCAGACATTATTCGGGGTATCCCTCTCCGTCGATCTTTGAAGGGACTGGGCCACATATGGCGCTACCAGCCGGCCACGTGGAACCCGGAGCAGCGTGCCAAACTCTACAATCTTTCGCAGAAGGTGCAGCACTTCAACGTGTTTGTCTCGCACACCTGGCACACACCTGGTTGGCACAAGACTTTGGCTCTCTCATTCCAATGTGGCTGGCGGAGTACACTTGCCCTATGGTGTGTGGCCGAGATTGCGTCCATGCTTCTGTGCCTTGCCGACGTGCTGCCAATGCCGCTGGTATTCCAGGCAAACGTCACAGGTTTTACAGACGAGTCTTCGTCCTTGAAATCCTCAGCTGCCTAAACCATTAACTTCTAAAGGTTTTAATGTTTGATTGAAAGTCCTTAAAACCGAAAGCCCTGGTTCTTAAACTGTAAAGACCAGTACAGGGATAGGAATATGATCACCCCACCGATTTGGCGGCTGGGGTTTGGAGTATTCAGTACCCTAAACGCTATAGACCCCTAAACCCTAAGCCCGCAACCCAGTATGACAGGGTTCAAGGTAGAGTTTAGGTGGGGTTTGGGATATAGGAGTTTCCGAAAATTTCGGGGTACCTTATTTTGGGGAGTCCTTATTGTAAGGATCCTACTATTTAGGGTACTATGTTTGGATTCCCCACTCTCGGAAACTCCAAACCCTAAACCCTTAACAGGACCCTTATAGATCCCTTTAAAGAACCCTTATAGATCCCTTAAAAGGAACCCTTCAAAAAAGGGTCCCCTATATGAGGGTTGCGGCCTCTCTCGAACCTACATACCTTCACACCTTTCGGGCCTGAGAATAAGGTGATTTTTGCCACGGAACCCGAAATCCCCAAACACTACTAAACTCAAACCCTAAACCTTAAACCCTAAAACCCCAAAATCCCTAAACCCTAAACCAAAAAATCCACGCAAAGATAAACCGCAAACTTAAACTTTAAACCGTGTCCTGAGCCGAGGCCCTTTGGATGCCTGAGGCAATGAAACAGAAATCCCAGTGGATTCATATAGGGGCCTTCATAGTTAGAAAAGGGTCTGTATAAGGATTACTATAAGGCTACTATAAGGCTTTAAAATGCACGGGCCGTAGTAGTTAGCATAGGGTTTTGGGGCCCATTATACTATAATTAGAATAAGGAACCCCCCAAAATAGTATTGTTAATTATTTGGTTCCTTAGGGTTCCTTGTTATAGTTCTACTATAAAGGAGTCCCAAACCCTATTCTAATTAGTAAGGCCTTTATAGTAGCCTTATAGTAATCCTTATATAGACCCTTCTCTAACTATGAAGGGCCCTATATGAATCCACTCGGATTTCTGTTTCATTGCTTCAGGGGGGCGGGGCGCCCTAAACCCTAAACCCTAAACCCTAAACCCTAAACCCTAAACCCTAGCAGCCCAGGATTGTCCCATGGGACTCTGGGTTTGGTCCTCCGGAGCTCTCGCCCTTTGCTTGGGTCTGCTGCTTACACCCTATGTGCCGGAAACTGGGTTCGTAATCTACTATTTGCTTAAGAACCCCCAAAAAATAAAAAATGATAATCCCTATATTATCCCTATAAGGAATATATTTTTTAATTTTGGGGGGGTTCTTAAGCAAATAGTAGTAATTTAAGAACCCAGAGAGCCCAATACCCCTTAATTAAGGAATAGATCTTAAATCATAATATGAGGCCCTATATAATGTAAGCCATATTCCTTAATTAAGGGGTATTGGGCTCTGTGGGAATTTAAGGTACCATAATGGGGATCTATAAGGGCTCCATTAAGGGTTTAGGGATGAAATTTTGTTAAGTTAACATAACATGATTCATCCCGGTTATTTGCTATGGATCCCTATTATGGTAACTTAAATTAAATCCCCAAAGGGTCCAAAGCACCTATATAGTAGAATGTAGGGGTTTCTGTTTTCGGAATGACTATTATTATTTCTGGGAAGTATCGCCCATAACAATACCTAGGATCCTTTGGGATCCCCTAACACGAACCCAGGAAATGTGCAGCCCGTCCGAAGTGGGGTTCATCGATGTGGCCAGCATCCACCAGCAGGACGGATGCCTGGATTCGGCGCCCATTACCCTAAGGCTGCATAGCAGTTCCTTCTTGGGGTTCATATTTCCACTCTTAAAAGGTAATCCAAAAAGGAAACTACTATGTTACCATGGAGCTTCTGGATAATTACATTCAAAAGTGGAAGCTAGGAAGTTGCATCGAGGACATCCTCATGCCCTCAAGGTAAAGTAGAAGGAATCCCAGCACGAGTCAACTCATCCCCAAACCCTCAACCGTGTTGGAACTTTTGCCTACTGTAGTGCAGGTCTTCGTATAGTCAGGTGCAACTTTCATGGAATAAGAACCCCTGGGACTGCAAGTAGCCCAAAGTCGCTACTGCTTGTAGACTCTGTGGGTCCAGCGGCATCAGTGGGGTGCGCAGCATTTTTGTCCCACATGTCGCGAGGCTGCTAGCCCAGGCCTCCCGTTCTCCAGTTACCTCAATAATGGGCTACTGGGCCACATGGTGTATGGTTCGTAGCCTGCTATGTAGGTAACTGGAGCCCTTGGGTAAGGATACCTTGATAAACGCCAGAGTTTCTTTGCTGGCTGAAGGCATTTCGGGATGAAAGCAAGCTTGAGGCATCTGCCGAGCATGCGAGGCCATCCCATTTGTGAACTGCAAGATGATGGCCTAAACCCTAAACCCGAACCAACATGAACCCTACACACCGAAAGCGTGACGTTACCCAGAGGCTCCAAAGTAGTTCCTTTTGGGGATTAACTTCTAGGATTCTAAATATGAACCCCAAAAAGGAACTACTATGGAGCCTTAGGGTAGTTATCAGGACCGTGCACTCATGGAGCGGGGTGTGTACGGCATTGGCGGATTTTTGCGTGTTTCCTCGGAGCTCCGTATTCTTTGGAGTGCACCCTACCTGCCGAGTTCTCAGCACGTTTATGCAGTGGTTTAGGTTGATGTTCCTGCAGTGGGGCATGGACGAACGTGGATTTTGTCAGATTTTGTGCAGAGCTGGGAAGCGTGCGTTCCTCAGGTCTCGTCTCTGGTGCATTTTTGAACTAGCAGCATACAGGAAGGCGACGCGGCTGGCAATGGTCTTGTTTTCGGTCCATGTTCTGGTATATAGGAGTGATACTCCCCTTGCACTTCCGCCGAACGCTCATATAGGGGTCTGAATAAATGCCCACTGGGGCCTAGCCCGAGCAGTTCCTGTCAAATGATGGTATACCCAAACCCAAAATGTTCTAACACGAAGGCTGTTGAAATCAAATAAGACAAAGGGTGAGTCTCTCATGTTGTCTGACGAGGTCAACCCCGATGGCACCATACGCTTCCGGCCGCTCTTTGTCGAAACTTGGCTTTGACGGGAGAACTGTCGAATATAGGGGCCTAAAGACTTACCAATAATTTCTAGTTTGGGGCTTCCTTATTCTAATTATAGTATAATGGGCCCCCAAACCCTTTTTCTAATCACTGAGGCCTCCATATTACAAAGCCTTTACACAGTCGCCAAGTGCAATCAACCCTTTGCACGGCACGCAGAAGCCAAATTGAATAAACAAGGGGCCCAGTCTTTTAAGTCTTACAACAGGCATACACCAGGCTGTTCAGTGGTATACTTTTTTACTTTCAGGTTTCTGGGTTCCTAATATAAAATAAGAGGTCTAAAAAAAGTATATACTTGTTCCCAGTGGGTTACTGACTACATGAGATGTTTTTTCTGGAGAGCAGTACACTGCCTGAAAAACCCGACATTTGCAAGTGGCTGGTCTTGTGGGCACGTCAGAAGAATAGTGCAGGCTCACAACGCTTTCATTTGGCACGCCTTACATCCTGGATCCTGAAGCTGTAAACCTGGACCCCAAAAGCGCATTAGCATAAGCATTCTATAGGGATACCCATACCATATTGGGCTTTATTACGGGATGTTTTTTATCATTTTTTTTGCTTATGTGCTTCTGTTGGGGCCCCCACCCTGTAATAGTGGTATCATAGGAATAGAATAGGGCCCTAATATAATCCTTATAGTCACCATGACAGGGTGGGGGCAGCTTCTAACTTATGTGCTCCTTTGGGGCCCTGAAGGAGAGGACTGCCTTGGTGCTTCTGATCTCCTGCCTGAGCTTCGGCTTCTTCGTGCTGGGGAGGTCGGAGCTTGCCTTGGGATCCAAAACCTACCGTTTTTCGGGTTCGACGCTCGAATTAAGGGGTCATAACCTACTCTTTGGAGATACAGGTGGGTCCCAAAACTGTTTCTGCGCCTGTCGGGGAAAGGGGGGGGGTTGGGGGGCTGGGGGGTTTTAGGGTTGAGGGGTTTGGGGATTTAGGGTTTCCTGCAGCCTGATTCCGAAAGTTCTGGCACTCGGGTTTTAGCACCGTCTAGGTTTCATGTTTTGAGGGTTCAGGAAATGACCCGGTTTCTGCGACGGCCTCACCAGCGTCAGCATGTTTGTGTGCGAGCGTATCTGACTTTGAGCGTAAAATCGGATACCAACGATTCCCTGTAGATGTCTCTTACTTCACGAGGGTCTTAGGGGTATGAAGTGTTACCCCAAGGGTCCACAGGTACTCGGTTTTAGGCTAGTAGTTATGTAGGTTAGGATTTTGGTGAGTATATGATTATTAGGCACTTGGACCCGTAGATTCGGGGCGAAGAAGGGTCTTGGGGCTCTCATATCGCAGAGTTACCTGAACATAACCCCAGAACGCAAGCTCGTCCGAAGCCATCGAGAACATCATGAAAGCCCAAGCTGAGGACTGCGGATAGGGTTTAGGGTTGAGGGTTTGGGGATTAGGGTTTAAGGTTTTGGGTCTAGGGTTGACTGCGGATAGGGTTTAGGGTTTAAGGTTTTGGGTTTAGGGTTTTGGGTGCGGAACCTACCTGAAGGTCGGGCAATGGATCTCAAGTCCTGTTGTACACTGCCTATGCCTGGACGTTCCTTACTAACTGGATTGCCGTCGCGGTGTTGCGGAGTAACTACCGGGAGAAGCATCAGCTGCTCCTCGGCGAAGTTCAGACGCAGATGGCATGGGCGTAGTATTGTGGTGAAGAGCCTCGGTCCCCTAGACCTAACCCCCCAAAGTAGGTAAGATAATGGCCCGATACCTATAAACGGCTATTATTCTACTTACTTTGGGGGTCAAAAGGGAGTTACTGTCAAACCTCCGCCGAGGCTGCGGGAGCTGCGGCAATTCGATTTGAACAAGGTCTCATGCAGGCAAGAGTTTGATCGAGACTTGGCGGTCTACTATTTGCTTAAGAAACCACCAAAAAATAAAAATAATATTCCCTATATTACCCCCATAAGGACTATATTTTTTATTTTTTGGGGGTTCTTAAGCAAATAGTAGCGGTGCACTGGGCCTCGGACTTGTGCGCGGCACAGGCGAAGCCCCCTTCCCTAAGGCTCCATGTGCCCATATAGTCGATACTTAGGCCTTAAAGGGGTCACTATATGGGTACTTTGGGGCCTAAGTACCTACTATATGGGTACATGGAGCCTCTGGGCTTGTGTCCCACCGCTGCGTAGATCAGGGCTTAGTATGTCTCTGCGCTCAGGACAGTTCATTCACGCGGCGATATCGAAGTGGTACGGGAGCAAGGCTTTGTTGTTCGTTTCTTTGTTTCGTGGCCGGTTTTTGCACCTAGGCTCAGGGTTCCCGTACAGGAAGCCTTCACGGAGTTCGTGCGTCAGGACCTGCGACGGGATTTGGAACCCTGCCTGGCCACGCGCTTTCCCATGAGATACCTCCTCCTCCTTTGCGCAGCTTTTTCCTCCACCAGCCTGGAGTATGTCCTAGCTCTATGGAAGGGTGGGGCCCCGACCGAGAGCATCCTGTCCTTGGCTGTCGCGGTCCTTTTGGGGGTGAACGTTTTTGTTCTTGCAGGCATCTGTATAGCCATGAACTACCTGTCTGATCGTTTTGCTGCACGGCGCTTTGGACGTTTCGATCACGTGCAAACGCTTCTGATCCTTGAGTGGCCTTCAGATTGATATCATTTTTTGTGTTGGTTTAGGGTTTAGGGTTTAGGGTTTAGGGGTTTAGGGTTTAGGGTTTAGGGTCAATCCTTTGCCTTGTTACTCCCTGCCTTAACCCTGAGTATCCTACCTTTTCAGGTTCCCTTATTATGCTTTCATATGGGTGGTTGTCAATAGGATCCTTTTCTGGGTCCTTATAAGAATAAGGCACCTAATATTTAGGGTACCCAAAAAGGGACCCTAATTTTGACAACCACCCATATAAGTCCTTAAAAAGGCAGGTTCTTCCGGGTTAAGGTAGGCCCTGAACATCCTCCATCTCCAGTCACACCCCAAACCCTTGCAAACTTCCCCCCCCCATTAAACCCTACTAAAAGGATCATGGGACTTAGTAACTATAGGGTTCTAATTAGGGTAACTCTACTTGTAACTACTCATAACCCCAATTAAGGTACTTATAACCTTGTTTACTAAGTCACATGATCCTCCAAGTACCCAGGATCGTCATGCTGCTGGCCGCAGCGTTCGGGGCTGGAAACTTTCTTGGGTACATCGCCTACGTCTCCAGCCTGGCGCATTGCATCCTCTTCGCACATTGTCATAGTTGGGTAACATTTTATATTTTTATGGGTACGTAAACCCAAGAAGGAATAGAAATGTACATTTTTAATCCTATCCCAGCAATGAACTAGCGCAGCTTTGCCATCCAAGTTACGAAGTTCAGGCCCAAACTGCCCTGCCGACCCCAAAACTCCTTGAGGTTTTGAAGTCTAGGGGTTTGGGATACGGGCGTTTCGAATTTTTAGCATTCTATTTATTATTTGACCAGGTCTCAGAGTTCTGGGATTTAGTCACAAGTTCGTTTGCATACAGGTTTTGGGTCAGCAAAGTCCATGACAGGACCTTGGGTCCTTTTGGGGGTAATCTGCTGAAGTATGCTCAGGCAACGCAATTGTTTTCGATTGTTGATGATATAAATCCTGCATTAGCTTCGGGAGCCTGAACTATGGGAATTATGGTATATTCTGTAGTATGGTGCAGGATTTGTATCATCAACCCTATGCTCAAGTAAGGCAATAGGTTGCGGTATAGCGGCCGGCTGCCTGCACTGGATTGAGAAGACGGTGCCGATGCCGGACGGTGACACGAGCGAGCCGTCATGAGAATGTTTGCTCCTGCTCAACCTAAAGCCCTAAACCCTAACCCCTATAAGCCCTAAACCCAAACGGACGGTGGTCCGCATAGGAGCTTCAGCGAGTCCTCCAATGCTTACGTTATGTGTTTCATGATGATTCAGGCGCGCATGAAGCGAGTCGTTGTGTGGGTTCTGTCGCCTTCGATCGGCATTTTCCGAGAACCTCAGCTTGAGGTTTTTGACGGACGGTTTCCAGCGCTGAGCTGCAAAGCAGCTGTTTGTTATATGTGTGAAAGCTGAAAGTTAAAACAAGACTGCAGTGATGACATCTGTGGGGGATTTAATCTCCTTCAGGCCCTGCAGCATTTGGTCGCACTCAGGGGCTCAACGGTTGCTTGCTTTCGTGTTTGTTTGTCCTTTTGTCTTGTTGCTGGCTGCTTTGGTTAATTCGTCGTAAACCCTAAACTCCATGAGCCGTAAACCTTAGAAGGGGCCCCCACCCTGTAATAGTGGTATAATAGGAATATAATAGGGCCCTAATAATCCCCAATATAACCCTTATGGTCACTGTTACAGGGTGGGGGCAGCTCCTAACGTAAACCCCATAAACCAAACTTATAAACCCTTTAATCCCTGAACTCTCGCAGCGAGCTCCTAAGTCGCAGCTCTGTCTACACTCCAAGTATTTTTGTGTGGTGTTGTTGAGGAATTTGATTTAAGTTGTCATATTGCAGGGATCTACAATCAAAGAATATTGTGTCGTTACTATGGTAAGTTAAATGAATCCCTTATACAGCCTGATAGAACCCTTAAAAGAACCAGAAATTTCGGCAACTTCAATGAAATCCCTGAACAAGATCCCAGTTTTGCTGAGGGCAGCCCGGGGCTCTGCCTCCTGAAGACGAGAGCCGCTTCAGGGCTTCTGGGCTTGGGTGCTTTCAGGCTCCGGGATCTGGATCACTGCATACGCATGTGTGTGTGTGTACATATGTATATGTATATATATATATATATGTCTGTTTACGGGTGTATATATATATATATGTATGCATTTGCATACACGTATACACAGATACATACACATACGCATGCACATACACATATGCATATGCATACATATGTAGATATGTATATATATATATATATATACACATATGCATAGATACCTACGTATACATATATGCATACATATATGTATACAGATGTACCTATATACATGTATGTATATATATATATATATATATATACGCATGCATACATCATACTTACATGCGTACGTACATACATGCATGCAACGAACACACATACGCGCACACACACACACACATATATATATATATATATACACAATATATATATATATATATATATATACATATACATATATATATATATACATACATATAATGGAGACTTGCATATTAGTCATAAAAGGATGTTTGCATTTGTGTAGCCACGGCGTTGTTCAGCCTTCAGAGGCAAAGTGGGGCCTTAGCCCGAAACCAACACAGTGCGACGCAACACTCATTGAATCCGTCACCCCTACACTCCCTAAACCATAAGAAGCCTTATGGTTAGGGAGAAACCCTAAACCCCAAGAAGCCGAATTACAAGAAAACTCCCCGGACGATTTGTTCAGGCGAACCCTGAGAACGACAGCACTTCGCTTCCTGCTTGGAGCTCGGTCGGTGGTGACGCGAACACGTTCATAGCAGGGTTAGGGTTTAAACGTTTAGGGTTGAGGGGCTTTGGGGTTGGGGGTTTAGGGTTAGGGCTTTAGGGTTTACCCTAAGGCTCCTGGACCCTCGTAGTGAGATCCCAAACCGTAGCCCCCAAAGCCCAAACCCTCCCCCAGAAAGCCCATGACCCCTTTGGGAGCCTGACGGTAGGGTTAGACAAGTTTAGGGTTTAAGGGTTTAGGGTTCAGAGGCAGTTGCGTCAAGGTTACGACATCTGGTCCGCCAGAATCCAGAACTCAGATAATTACAGGTATCTTGCTTGAGTTGAGCTTGGTCGGGAGATTTTGTGGTTAAAATTTACCGAGAAGCTAGTACCTGTGAGGACCCAAAGCCCAAGCCAGAACAGGATCTCTGGGCGTGCAACTTGAACAGGGCCTCCAAGTGAATGTATCCCTAAGGGTCCATGTGCCCAAATAGATACTTTGACACCAATGTACCTATATAGGGACTACTTTAAGGCCAAGGTATAAACTATTTGGGTACATGAGCTCTTAGGGTATACGCAATGGGACGGCCTGCGATTTAGGTTGCGGTTCGTCCTACCACCCAGCCGTCCAAAGAAATTTGATTTGGGGCTTCAGAGGTCGATGTATGCGAAGGAGCTTACCCTAAGGGTCCACGTACCCAAATAGTATTTACTGTGGGCCCAATGTACCCACATAAGGAGTACTTTCAGGCCAATGTATATACTATTTTAGGTACATGGACCCTTAGGGTTTATTAGGACCAAACAGTATAATGTAGGAACCTGATTGAGAAAACTTGGGCCTTTATTAGGGTTCCTTATATGAGTCCTACTATCCTGAGATTGTAGGCCCAGGGTTTCTTAATCGATTTAATCAGGTTTCCTATATTAGTAGGGGTTTCGGGTCTTGCGGTTTGAAGTCAGTCAAGGTCATGGTAGTTCCTTCTCCGGGTTCATATTTAGAATCCTATAAGGCAATCCCAAAAAGGAACTACTGTGGAGGCTCTGCGTAAGGATCTTAGGGTGCGAGATGGTCGCAGGAGGGGGTTTGGGGATGTTTAGTTTGGGAGCTTTGGGTCGGGTGGTGACCCGCAGAACCTTCATTAGGGTTGAGGGTTTAGGGCTTAGGTGGTTTAGGGTTTTCGGGATTATAGGGTTTAGGGTGAGCCTTCGCAGGCAAGTTAACTCCAGAATCAGAAGGTCTAGGGTCATGCCTTCATTGTCTTGCTTTGGGTTGGGTTCCGGGGCCCCTAAACCCTAAACCCTACATATACTACGTAGGTCGCAGAGTAAGCCCTTATTCCCTTTTTTAGGGTTCAGGTTCCCTTATAACCAATAAAGGGGGCACCCTTTTGTTTTCTAAGTTACTGTTAGGTCCAGTATAGGACTCCTTTAGGTTAGCGCTTTAGCCTGAGGCTAATCGCCGGACTTGGAGGCCATGGGGTCATAGTATCTATCTTATGGGTGGTTGTCAAAATTATGGTCCCTTTTTGGGGTACCCTAAATATTCGGTGCCGTATTATTGCAAGTACCCCCAAAGGGACCGTAATTTTGACAACCACACATATATCAATCCATATATATATATATATATATATATATATATATATATCTCTATCTATCTCTCTACCTGTCTATCGACCTATCTATCTTTCTATCTACTTGTTTGTCCCCAAACGCTAAACCTTGCATCCCTTCACCCCCAATGCTAGAGTAAGCCTTCAGAGAGCCTTAGTGCCCTAGTGCCGTAACCCTAGATAAAACTCATAAACCCTAAACCTCTCAACCTCTAAACCCAGTAATTAAACCTCTACACACTTTAAACCCCTAATAAACCCTTAACCTCAAAACCCTGAGCCCTAAACCCTAACATCTAACCCCCAAACCTCCAAACCCGTAAACCCGAAACCCTGCGCCGAAAAAAAAAAAAAAACGCGCCGAGGTTCCGGTATACGTGGAAAGGATGGAAAGGCCACGATCGAGCTTCCAACCCCAGCCGGGCCGAGGAGGCTTGCATGGGATGTACGGTTGATGATATAAATCCTGCATGACCCATAATAAGGAATATACCATAATTCCCATAGTTTAGGGTCCTTAAGGTCATGCAGGATTTATATCATCAACCGTATGACAGTTGGGCTTTATGGGTTTTAGGGTTTTAGAGTTTTTAGGGGTTTAGAGGTCTTGAGTTTAGGGTTTAAGGTTATTGATGCATGTATGTATGCCCATACCTGCACGTACGCATGTATGTACGTACATATGTACGCAGGCATGTGTTTATATGAGGTGCGCATCTGTGCTCTTGTGGCAGCAGGGAGGCGGAGAGAGAGAGAGAGAGAGAGAGAGAGATGGCCCGCCCCCGCCCTATGCCCCAAGCGAAGCAAAGAGAGAGATGCAGAGATAGGAGACAGAGAGCGAGAGAGAGAGAGAGAGAGAGAGAGAGGGAGATCCAGGGAGGGAGGGATCAACATAGCTGTCAAGCTCATAAGAGTATCGTAGCGTTTCTCTCGCGTCCCAACCCTGGTCTGACACCCTAAACCCTAAACCCTAACACTGCAGGCATTGAGAGCTAGGCATTGAGCTCGGATCGGATCCTGCAAGCGACACCTCCCAACCCTAAACCCCTAAACCGCAAACCCAAAACCCTAAACCCTACGACATAGGTGTATCCGGAATGGACGGCATGCGGCAGGCCGGAGATTGCGAAGCTTTCCATTTGGGAGTCTCCGGAAATTAGGCGTACCTTACTTTGGGGTCCTGATCGCAAGGATCCTACTATCTAGGGTGCTATATTAGGTGCACTATATTCGGAAACTCCCAATTGGTGGTCTGCGTCTTCCCGGCGTTGTATGCCAAGCGATCCAATAGGTTGCATAGACGGGCTGTGTCACAGACTTGTCCCTTTGTCGGGGGTCGCATTATAGCGTATTCCATGAAAATTTAGGGCCTGGGCCTATCGCAACGCAGGGGTTTGTGCTGAGCACGTAGGAGCAGAGCTCTGATGAGTTTACCTGGACCCTTCAATGTCGTATTTGTCTCTGGGTACATCACATATATTGCTGTTGGTCCCGCAGTAAGACACGAAGGTAGCCGAAAAAGTTACCACGAAATCGGTACTTTCACAGTAGATATTGAGCCATTGCCGGGCCGAGCAAGCCGAGGTGCAGTCTTTACATGTGAACTTAGACGAAAGGACCTTCAGTACACCTTCTTACATGTCTGTATACATGCAAGCATGCAACATGCAAGCATGCATCATGCAAGCATGCATACATGCGTACATGCACAGGCACATCCACATGCACCTTTGGGGCCTACACATATACACATGCATGTGCATACACATCTGCATAAAAATATTATTATACAACAGCAAGTATACCTAGACATGCTGATTCACATGCGCATACGCAAGTGCCTACATTCATACGTACATACCTACATACGTACATACATATGTATATATATATATATATATATATGTACGTACATACATGGCTGCATGCATGCATAATTGTATAAAGAGGTCCATCCGAAGTAGGTAGGGGCTGCCTTCATCATTCAAGTGGAGGCACCAGATTTTGCAAGGAAACTTCTCGGAGATTCAATCAGATAGGATTTAGTACGTAAGGTGTTACTCACATGATTCTATTTATCCTGCACTACTAAGCAAAGGACCGGAGACACTCTCGCCAGGTGCAAAGTCACGCCTTCCTATACGGCTTAGGGTTTAGGGTTATATGCAGATGGCTTACAAAATCAGGCTTTAATGCCTTGCCGTTGCCGGGTTTAGGGTCTGTTATCTTAGGCTTGAAGCTGCTGAGCCCAAGTGACAACTACTTCTCTCAGCCTCAAGGAGTTATATCCTCGCCCAGCCGACACCTTGAACAGTTTAACAGTTGAAGTCATTGGTGCGCTTAGATGCTTGTGCACACAGCTACGCAATCACTATACTTACCAAGCGCTGCACAAAACATATGTATAGTACCTTAAATAGTAGGATCCTTATTATAAGGACCCCAAATTAAGGTCCCCCCCCAATTTTCGGAAACTCCCATACTGTCCTGAATGTTGTTTGGGCTTGGGGATTGGGGTTGAGGCCTGATGATACTGCTGTCCCCGAGGGCCCAAGTACCCAATAATCATATACTCTCCAAATTCCTAACCTACATAACTACTATCCTAAAACCGAGTACCTAATTATTGGGTCCTTTGGACCCTTGGGCTCTTGCAGCTCAAGGAAAAGGCTGACAGAAACGCCTTTTCACGAGGATTGTTGGCATTGACTCCATCCACAACACTCTGCATCTCTTTCGCTGTTTTCGTGCTTTGGGCTTTGGATTTGCGGGCTTTTGGCGTGTCGAGTCTATGGGGTTTATAGGCGAGATAGGCGTCCTAGTACGCAGGTTCTTGTCCCGTTAAAAGGGCTCGGGTTGAAAGTTCCTCGCTCCATGCTTCCCTACGTCCCAACCCCGACATACTTCAAGCCTCGTCCCTTCGTCGTGGGTCGCTCTTGAGTCTTGGCTGCCCGTTTTAGCTACTAGTTTCGGTCTTTATGGCACAGGGCAGCTAATTGTTTGGAGCTATCCGAACAAGTGCGTGTGTCCATACCTCGATAGGCTTTCGTAGTTGTGAGCAGGTGGACCCGAATTCTCTCAACCGTCCCCCGCCCGTCTCATCGGCACGTCCGGGCCCCGATGGGTTCAAGCTGGTCAGCTCGGGGCTTGGGGTTTCGGGGTTCTCTTTGTGGAACCAGACTTCTGGATCGGAGTCCTGGGCTAGTCTTGCTAGCATGGTTGTTACTTCTATTCTTGTCACCGATGATTAGTGGTAGTATTCGGTTGCTGTCACTACTAGTATCGTCATCAAAGTTACCATGGGTGTTTCGATGTTTCAGAACGTCGTTTTTGGCGTGTTGGTGACCTAGATATACGTGTTTAAATTTCGTAGTCAATCATGTCATTCCTTCTGATTCTGATGACCCGAACTCTGTTGCATCCTGTAAACCCTAGACATCAAGCTAGAAGCCTCTATCCCGAAACTCTAATAGCACGAAGTAGCTGTGCAGCAATTGGGGTGTAAAGCTCCGTGTAGCTCAAGTGAGCTGCCAAGCCATGTCAGCTCTGTACAAGCACAGCCAGCTCCCGTCAAGCAGTGCCGTAGAGGTACCGAGCGGTGCCAAACAACTCCATGTAGGGCATGCGAACTGCCGTAAACATACGAGCACGTAAGTTGCAATGGTACTGATTTCCGTTTGTAGGGCATGCGAACTCTGGCAAACATACGAGCACTTAAGTTGCAATAGTACTGATTCCCGTTTCACGGCATGCGAATGTTGCATGTCCTAGAAGGCAGGGGAATTGAAATGAAAATGGAATTTTCACACACTGTTATGATCCTACACAGTCCGCCACCATTGGATGTCTTGCGCAGGTTTTGCGATGGTAAGCGGTGAGCATCCTTAAAGCTCACGCGTGGTGACTCTCTCACAGTCCGAGCAGGCGAAGCTCCACACGTGGAGTGCGCGCCTGATACACGTTTTGTGTACTTCAGGCAGGGCAAAGCTGAAGATCATGAACCCTAAACCCTTAACCCTCACGCCGGCGCCGGTGTCTGCATCGAATTTAACCTATAGTTTCCATTGTAGGTCCTGCTTGGGGGTTACCTCACAGGATCCTACATAAAACATTGGTTAAAGCAAAACAAAGGAACTACAATGGAGACTATAGTTAGGTCAGGAGATAGAGCCAACAGGCGACTTCAAGGCTCTAGGACTCTACCTATAGTCTCCATTGTAGTTCCTTTTTTGGTTTCACCAGTTTCATATGTAGGGTCCTGTAAGGTAACCCCCACAAAGGACCTGCAATGGAGACTATCGGTAGGATCTTGTTGATGTCTGCTGCCTTTGGATTTGCCGAAGCCAAAGCTCTTGGCCGAGTTTGCCCGGTATGTGGCAAGTTGCAGACAATGGGGGAAGTTGGTCGGTGAGGCCGCAGAGAAGACGGTAAGTCCTTGTCGCCAAACTGAAAACGCAAAAAACTGCCAGGCACTCAATGCCATTCCCCAAACCGACAAGCTCCACGCTAAAACCTTAAACCTTTCTACTACAAAGACCCTATATACCCTAAATCCTAAATATTTTCCCTGAACCTACTCCTAAACCCTAGGACCCTAACCCCTAATCCTAAACCCCAAGACCCTCAACCCTCAACAGACTGTTACAGACCACACGGGCGTTTGTCTAAACCCTAAACCTTACTTGGAGGTTCACGGGTAGTTATAGGTGCGGTTATAGGTCCCCTGATATAATAATAGGTTATACCCATAGTTATCCATCCTACTTGTAACCCTACTTATATGTACCCATGAACCTCCAAGTAGACCCTAAACCCTAAACCCTCATAGAATCCCTATAGATCCCTTTAACGGGACCCTTAAAGGAACCCTTATAACTACCCCTTACAACTACCCACAGAGACGACCCCCCCGCCCCCGCGAGGTCGCCAGAGGCCCCTGCATCCAACGCTGCTTACGTCGAGATCCGAACCCGTGATCACGAGGGAGGCCGGAGGAAGGGTTCAGGGTTTGCCTATTTTGGGGTTCAGGGTTTAAGGTTTAGGGCTTAGGACTTAAGGTTCAGGGTTTACCTGTTTTCTACGGTTGAGGGTTGAGGGTCTTGGGGTTCAGGACTACAGTAGAAGCCTAAAAGTTGGAAACCCCGTAGCCTCAATCCTTAAGAGTAGTGTATAGGGAATCCCAGCGCTATTTGGCCTTAATCCGGTTTCCAACTGTATGGGGTTTACTATAGGGTTTAGGGGTTAGGGACGCCTCTGGCGACCTGGGGTCTCTCTCTCGAATTCGGGGTTTAGGGAGAGCCCTTATGGTCCGTTAATTTTTGGTCTCTACGGCTTCTGCGGTTGAGGGTCTTGGGGTTCGGGATTAGGGTTTAGGGGTGAGGGCCCGAGGGTTTAGGATTAGAAGTTAGAAGGGTATCTCGGCTTTAGGGTTTATAGGGTCTTTTGTACTGGCAGCGTTTCGGGTGTTAAGGTTTGCGCTTGTCGGTTTGGGGGTTGGGAATTGAGGGTTTACCTGTCGTTTCCGTTGTAGGTCCTGTTTGGGGTTACCTTATACAGGATCCTACATATAAAATAGGTTAAACCGAAAAAGGAACTACAATGGAGACTATGGGTAGCGTCTGAATTTAGAGTGTTGGTTTTCGGGCTTGGGGTTTAGGGTCTAGAGTGTAGGGTTTTAGTATATAACGTCTTTTTTTTGGCGGCGGTTTAGGGTCTAGAGTTTCGGGTTTTTGAGTTTAGGTTTCGGGGTTTTTGGTTTTAAGATTGAATGTCGCTAGTTTTTGTTCCGGACTTCGGGAACTTCAGTGTTGAAAGTTGGGGAGGGTTGTTGAGTTCAGGGTTTAAGGTTTAGGCTACTGTTAGTTTGGGGTTTCGGTGTTTTAGGGTTCTGCCTTGTTGGAGGATTACCTGGAGGGCTTTGTAACTAAACTCGAGGCGGCTAGGGTCTTGCGGTGTACTTAAAGGATCATGGGACTTAGTAACTAGGGTTATAAATAGGAACTCTGCTTATAGCTACTTACAACCCCAATTAAGGTACTTATAACCTTACTTACTACGTCCCATGATCCTCCCAAGTAGGCCCTAAACCCCATAGGTCCCTGTAAGGAACCCTATAAATCCCTTTGAAGAGCCCTTTAAGGATCCTTACTAAGTCCCACGATCCTCCAAGTAGGGCTTCGCACAAAGAATATCGGGGTTTTGGTTGGGGTGCCGAAGTGCAGAAGTGGGAGTTTTCGAATTTAGGGGTACCTAAGGGCCCCTTTAAAGGGTTACTACAAGGGATCTATACTGTAAGGGTTCTGTACTGGGGATTATGGTAGGGAGTTTCCGAAAATTGGGGGTACCTTATTGTGGTGTCCTTGTAACAAGGATCCTACTGCCCAGTACTACCCTTACTATGGGGGCCTTAATAATAACCAACCAGCATAAGTATATCATGAGATGCTCAAAAACAGTCGGTTATGGTAATTTATGTTATAAGGCAGAGTCAGGTAGAGTCTACCCAGAGAGCCCAAAATCCCTTGATTAAGGAACACAGCTTAAATCATATTATGAAGCCCTGCATGATTTAAGCCATATTCCTTAATTAAGGGGCATTGGGGCTCTCTGGGTAGATGCTAGATCGAAAAGCCCAGGGGCGATCCCAAGGCTTCTCGAAGCCCGGCGAGTGGAAAACCGTTCGTCGGCACCCTAACCCTAAGGGTCCATGTACCCAAATAGGATATACTTTGGCCGTAAAGTACTCCCTATATGGGTACATTGGGCCCAAAGTATATAGTATTTGGGTAATTACATGGACCCTTGGGGTAAGCCAATAAAACCTACTTTTTTAAGGGCTTCTGAGTAGAGTTTTTGAGGGTTCCGGTTAGCACCACAAACCTAAACGCACCACGGACCTTTTCTTCCTAGCCGAGCCAATACAACGCCGAGCCCAACAAACCCAAAACCAGTTTGACAACCCTTGCCACTATGGGCTATTAGACCTTATGGGTACCTTAATCTACCCTTAATAGGGTCCTAATAGGGATCTTTAGGGTCTAATAGCCCATAGTGGTGAGGCCCTTCAGAGCCTGGAGCGGGGGTCGCCGGGCTGTGACTACAACAGTAATTAATGTCCCGAATAATTCCGATGGCGCCACTCACTGGACACTATATGCAGAATACTAGCCATTATTTTACCAGGCCTCTTACTATCGATTAAGCCATAAAACCGGAAACATTTTGTCATTGCATGGAGGCCGTCACCACGGACATGTGTTGGCGTGTCCGGCTGGTTTCATTCAGGAAGTCATGATGCTGTGAGTTCATCCTGTCTTCAGGCCTCTCTCGAGCTTGGTTTTCAGCATTTGGGGTTTAGGGCTTAGGGTGAAGACAGACTCCTGCTGCTGGTATTGCTACTGCTACTGATAGTCCTGCGGTTACTCCGTGAAGTGGATTTAGTCGGTTGCGGTTGAGTGCCGCTTGCTGCGCATCAGGTCTTTTTAATCTGGAATCCTGAACCAGGTGGCCCTACACGTATGACCTGAAACCACAAACCGATAATTCAATCGATGCCGAGCTTAGATGCTGTCATACAGTATCGCCGTATTATGCATAAACTGAGTAAGTAGTACTGTTTGAGCATCCAAACTAGCAGCAGCTGTTGCAGCAGTGGCGGCGGCAAAAGTGGAACTCTTAAAAGAAGCTAATTATAGCACCAGTAGTAGTCGTCGTCGTAGAAGTGGTAGTAGTAGTAGTAGTAGTAGTAGTAGTAGTAGTAGTAGTAGTAGTAGTAGTAGTAGTAGTAGCACTAATAGTAGTAGCAGCAGGAGGAGCAGTAGTAGTCCTTGCCAGCAGCCGTTGCGTGACCTTGCTCTGAAGCTACTACTCTACATGCTACGAACCCTCAGCCCTACCAATCCCCCCCCTCCCCGGCCGCACCAGGTTTAGGGCTTATAGGGTTTAGGGGTTAGGGTTTAGGGTTTTGGTTTAGGGTTTAGGGTTTGGTTTAGGATTAAGGGTTTTGGTTTATGGTTTAGTGTTTAGCCAATCTAGCACGACAAACATGAGCTGCCCGCGGGTTGAAGAATTACGGCGAAGCTTGGCCAGGCCTTTACCACTGCATGCCGAGGTGGAGGACGAGGTACCATGGTGGGCTTTGAGAACAGAGTTTCTTATAGGTGTCCATCGTTCGGGTGATGCAAGGGTACCCTCAAGGACATTCATGTCTCTTTGCCGGCTCTCATTCCTCCATCCAGTCAGCTTTGTGCGGTGAAGCCCTGTCCAGGGTTGACTTCGCAGGGGCGCCAAACATATTGCACATAAGGTTCTCTGCAGATACAGTGAGACATGGACACCCAACTAGTTCCTCGTGAATGTTAACAAGAATCAAGTCCGCCCTTGCTACATGCGCAGATTCGGGTGAAGAGTTGCAAATGGTCCGCACGGTGTCGTGTCATCACCATGAATGCCGGCATACCACTTCAGTTGAAGGCCGATAGTCCCCGACATGCAACGCAGTAGCAGCAGCATGGTAGCCATCCTGATCGCAGCCGCCACCACGGGTCGATGGCGGTGCCACGAACCATTCGCCAGCAGCAGCAGCAGCACAACCACCACCGCCAGCAGCAAAAGCAACAAACACCAACACCAACAACACCATCGTTCACCCCACACCAGGACAGCCATCTGCACCATGACCATCAATGTCACCTAATATGAGCATCATCATCACCATCATCCCCCTCATCAGCAGCATACTCACCGGCATCATCATGATCGTCCCCTAGCGTCGTCGTCGTCCTGGTCTTTGTCCTGGTCGTCGTCGGCGCTTTCACCAAAATAATATCACGGCCAATATTTCAATTGAATATCACCACAAGCATCAGCGACATCCTTCTCACCCGTACTCGGTTATCGCAGCAATGACTAACGATAGGAGTGAACAAGGGCAGTCGTAGCAGTAATACGGTTGATGATATAAATCCTGCATTACCCATAATAAGGAATATACTATGATTCCCATAGTTTAGGGTCCTTAAGGTAATGCAGGGTTTATATCATCAACCGTAGTACAACTGGTCCCCCCCCAACTCGACCGCTCCAAAATGCACCAGAGCCTCGAGACACAGCGGAAGGATGGCCTAGTCGTCGGCTGCAGTTTTTGATGAGAACGCCTATATGCAGCTGAAAGCCGGCCAGGGTAGCCCCGGATTTCCCTTAGGGGAACTTAGAAATAATGTTTAACCTTTGGTTATTATACTCCCTGAGAAACAGCAAAAAGTATACGTGTTGCTAGGGGTCAAAGTTCAGTATAGTTCCATCTAGTGCAACTACCCAGATTCTGACACTCTGAGGTAGCTGCCCTTAGGTTCTGTTTATGGGTGCATGTCTTCCTTCGGTATGGGACCCCACGACTAGGACTTCTGAAGCAAGACCGGGAAGTATGCTCAATATTAATATTTTACTAGGCGTACCGTTGGTTAGTAGGGAATGGAAGAATGGTAGCAATGGTAATTATAATTGTACCCCATTCGTCCATTCCCTACTAACCACAGGTAAGTAGGGCCCAGAGTATGCCCTGATCTCCCTTGTTTAGGGTTCAGGTTCCCTTATAACCCCCTTGCAACCAAAAAGGGCACCCTTTTCTATTCCTAGGTTACTCTGAGGTCTACGGTTGATGATATAAATCCTGCATGACCTTAAGGACTGTAAACTATGGGAATTATGGTACATTCCTTATTATGGGTAATGCACGATTTATATCATCAACCGTAGTATAGCTAGGTCTCGGGCAGTTGATTTCAGACCGTGGTTGGACGCACAAAGACCACGCCCTGCACTTCCCACTTACCGTACGTCGAGCTTGAATCCTAGCTACAACGGTTGAGGGTTCAGGTTCCCTTAGAAGCCCCTTTAAACCAAAAAGGGCACCCTTTTTATTGCTAGGTTACTCTTAGGTCTAGGGGTACAACCTTCATAGTTCAAAAGCTTGCGGTTTTGGGGCTTCTTGTTGCGGGTGCAAACAATATTGATGATACTTTTAATTTGTATGGCACAGAGTTATGTGCTTTTGGGCTGCGATGTCTCTATGTTGTTGGGCTGCCGTGCAGAACTTTTGCCTTAATTACCCTTTAATGAATATGCTTTTGCAGAGCAAGGCGACTGAACGAAACCCTTATGCACTGAATCGTACTGAGGTGCAGGGTTCAATAGGATTAGTGTTTCTTGCCATGATTCAGAAGGACAGAATTTGGAGGCTTGCTCGGCCTGTCCATAGTTCAGGATGTAGTGCAAGGGTTTCAAGGATCAGTCAGGAGACTTAGCAAGCCCGTAAAACCCAGTTACACCTACTTTCAATATCCCCCCAACGATTCAAGCAGACAGCTATCCAAGCCCGGCTGCAGATGCTTGTAGGATGGGGTTTGCCCTTCAGGAGGCCCTCTGCCCTGTGGGGCTCGAGAGAATCCTGCGTGCCCTGCCTTACCCTCGATACTTATGAACCTTTTCCCTAAGGGTCCAAAGGACCTAATAATTAGGTACCTGGGTTTAGGATAGTAATTATGGAGGCCAGTATTTTGGAGAGATTCGGAGAGTATATTATGATAGTTGGGTACTTGGGCCCTACGGGTTTCTAGGTTCAAGTGCTACCCTAAATCCTACGAGTCCTAGAATGTCTCTCGCTGCCACCTGGCTGCGGCAGAACCGAGCTTCACCCACCTCATCAACCTTATGCTTGATGCGGCCGAAATGCTGGACTCCGAAGTGCAGTGAACCCTAAACCTCCATCCTTGGATAATGTAGGGGCCTTAATAAGTAGAATGGGTTCGGGGGTGTATTCTACTATGAATACCTCAAAAACCCTATTCTAATTATTCAGGCCCCAAAATTACAGCGTTCTCCTTGTTAAGATCATGAACCCTGGGTCCCACTCCCAAACCTTAAAGGCCACCCCCTCTGCCCTAGCAGACTTAGCCGGCCTGAGCCAGACCCTCAAAGCCGAAGCCTTCATTTTACTAATTAGGGTTTAAGGTTTAAGGTTTAGGGGCTGCAGTAGTTACTAGACTCTGAACCACGCAACCCTGAAGTCATAATTTTCAAAAGCCGATGCAAGCCCTATCTAAACTGTCCTGTAGTTCCTCTTTCGGGTTACTTATGGGTTGAGCTGGCTGAGAGTGCCTTGAACTTCTGTTCAGGGTTTAGGGTTTAGGCTAAAATTTAGGGGTTCCTCGTGTTTGGGGTTTCAGGTTTTAGGGTTTATATAGGGTTTAGGAGGGTTCCTGGGGTTTAGGACTTGTCATGCTAGTCTGTTGCAGAAGCTCCGAGTCCTGTTGGGTTTTGTTCGAGCTCCGATTTCAATTGCTAAGCCCCTAAAGTGCCAATTTGCAATTTCCGATATGGTCCCGAAATAAATTATCTTGGTATTCTTCTTTATAAACATTCAAGGTAATTTTCTTTAACTTGAGCAAAAATTCAAAAAGGACCCCCCCCACATTCTTTCTCAAGAAGGCCTCCTGTTGCTTCTGCAACGAGCCCTGCTCGAGAGGCCAGAACTAAATTCTAAAATTGCCTGGACCTTTATGTGCCGTCGATTGGATCCGCTGACCTCGGCTTAGAGGCTTTATCGGTCATCGGTTCAGGTTGAAACTGTGGAGGTGTTTAAGGCTTAGGGCATAGCTGATATGAGGTTTGAGGCTGTACATGAGGGTCTGGGTGAAGCATAAAATACCGAATTCGACCACGTTCGGTCCGCCGAAGGTGGACGGTACGTGCTTTTGCACCCGAGAAGAGTTTGCCCCAGTTGCGGATGTTTCGGTCAGGGGTGGGTGTGTAGGTTTAAAGTTTAGCTTTTCGGGTTGTGGGTTAGTAAGGTAGTATGTTAGCCCCTAAACCCTAAGCCCTAAAGCAATTTGTTTCCTATTGCTGGCCGGTTTTAAACTATCACTGCAGTCTATGGTACCATTAGAGCAGAAGGCAATTGGTGATTACTCCGGGTCTCCGTTTTGTGTAGTAGCAGAAGCTTAAGGTTCAGGTTTAGGGTTCTGGAGTTCAGGGCGGTGCCGCCCACAGGGTTCGCTCCTTGAGCAAAGAAAGCCCCAGAGACTCCACTATCCCTTAATTAAGGAATATACCTTAAATCATATTAGGGATCCTGCTATAATTTAAGGTATATTCCTTAACTAAGGTATATTGGAGTCTCTGGGGCCAAACCACCGATACTCAACATGAACACCCCTGGACCGTAAGAGCCGTTACAGGCCCTATAAGCCCTAAACATCCCTAAAACCCACCTTAGCCCTGAATAACCTACCTCTTTAAGGTTCCCGATTATGATTTCCTTGTATAAGTCCTCAAAACGGTAGGTTCTTCAGGGTTAAGGTAAATCCTAAATCCTATTTCCTAAAAAGGCGGTTAAGGGTCCAGGGTTTAGGGCGGTTAAGGTATTTGCGATGGGCGCAAGAGACCTGGGCAGCTGCACGGCCAACAACAGAGCGCAACCTAACACTGGAAACCCTGCATCTGTATGCCTTCTCCTCAGCCCTCAAGCGTATGTCGACCCTGCACCCTTAAACTGCAAAGCTTGAACACTTTCAATCGAACCTAAACCCATGTGGCCTGAAGATTATGTCCTAGACCTGCGAGGCTTACCTCTTTTCATGAGTTCCGTTTCACACCGTGGCACGAGGGCGACAGAGAGTTTCCAAGCCTTCTTTTTTTGGTTCTTAGTAGGGAATAGTGGGACTATCGTCATAGGGATCCATTCCCCTATTCTTTAATCCTGAGCGATGTGTGATCTCAGGTCAGATTTCGGTGTGGCATCTGGCTCAAGCCGTTCTGGGGTTGAGGTCTTTGGTTCCCGCGACCTTGTAGGCTAATACCTGGTTGTTGTTGTTGTTGTTTTCGGACTGACACAACTCCAAGACGACGAGTGCATGTGCTGTGATGACTTTTGCATTGCTGCGACTGCTGAGTGCCGGTTCTGACTCCTGTGACCACCAGGAGGTGATGTGTTAATAAGAGGACGACCGTGATTGTTCTGGTTGTAACCTGCGGGATATTGCTACTAGGTCGATCCATATTTCCTCTTCGCCCAAACCCCTAAGCCTAAGCCCCTGAGCGCTTGCGGTATCGCATTCTGGTTTGCGTGCCTTCGTCTTCCGGAACTGAACATGGAACCTTTTCGAAAGCAAGGTGTGCCACAGATTCTCTGTTGCAAACTTAGTCTCGATTTATGTTCGGTGTAGGCACAGCGGCTAGAGCGAATATGGCGGCAATGAATCCCTAAGCCTAATCCCTAAACCCCTAGAAACCCTAAACCCGTATACCCTAAACCCTAAACCCCAAACCAGGGAACTTCTGTCGGCTCGTCGTGCGCCCACTCATCCGGCTGTTCGAGGGTGCCACAAAAGACTCTCTCCTCAGCCCTCCTCTGTGGTTTTCGCCCTGCAGAGCGTAGGGGTCCTGGCAACCACAACCTAGTAGTAGAGTAGGGAACCTTTAGCCTTTATCCTTTTTGGGGTCGTATAGTCCCTATATAATCCCTAAACCCTAAACCCTAAACCCTAAACCCTAAACCCTAAACCCTATATATATAACCAAAAAGGTTAACCTTCAGTTCCCCATGATACCCGACAAGTAGGACAAAATCTGACTTCCAACACCAGTTTCAGGTGGGTCAGGAACAGGAGTACCATGGCGTGGCCCTATAGGGGAGTTTCTGAAAATTAGGGGGACCCTTATTTAGGGGTCCTTATGATTGATCAGGATCCGACTATTTAGGGTTTTTTTTGGGTCCCCTGTTTTCGGAAGCCCCCGTAGTTACTTTACGATCCATGTGGTGGTGTTTGATCAGTGCTCCCATGTCTGAATTTCGCAGAAAGTCTTCGGTTGGCGCCAACTATGCGCACTGATGTCGCTAATGGAGTAGTACACTGGGTAAGGGCTTGTGGCTGTCGCGCGTGGATAGTTGATTCTGACAGGTGCTGAGAACCCAAAGATTCTGAAGGTTTTACGCACGAAGCCCTGCACTCTTTGTATTTCATACCTTCGAAAACTCGACATGCTACGCTTTGAGGGTGGAAGCACGTTTGATGGACTAGGTTGCTTCCACGACTTATGCAGCAGAGTCTGCATACTGGATTGTGGCTCCCGGGAATGACAAGGCGAGAGGCTCCAGCCTAATTTTAAATCCTTAAACACTAAACTCTAAACCGCTTGAAACTTGAACCATGAAGCCTAAGCCTTAAACCCTCAACCCCGAAACCTTAAACCTTCCCAGACCCTCGATCGAATCATGTGAAGACCTTGAAAGCTTCTACCTAAATCCTTTCTCCGACACTTGCAGGTGGAAAACGTCCTTTCATCGAAAACTCTACTCCGGATCTGGTGACCTGAAATTTGCTGTCCCAAAGCCTGCGATTAGGCCAGACGATTCGTTGATGATCCGTGTACTGTGATGTTGGTGATGTGAAATATCCGTCATGGTTTTTGATGTTGATTTTCTGCTGTTGCTGCTACAGGGACAGGATAGGCACTGTCATGCCAACGGCGGTTTGGACAGTTTCGTAAGTTTCAGTTTCATATGTTCCGCCGTCTCTGTTCGTGGATTGAGTCTGAGTGCTGTTGTCGAGACTGTTGGCACGAATTAATGTACTTAAGTCTTTCACGGCTAATGCAGGAACCTGATTAAGAAACCCTGGGCCTATAACCCTGGAAATAGTCGGATTCATATACGGAGCCCTAATGAGGGCCCAGGGTTTCTTAATCAGGTTCCTACATTAGTGGTTAATTGTCCCCCCAGGTTCCTCATTCAGATCCATGTCTCGGGCAAGCTCTCCCTCTCTCTCTCTCTCTCTCTCTCTCTCTCTCTCTCTCTCTCTCTCTCTCTCTATACTTGTTTATATATATATGCATATGTTCCCAAAGGTTAACTTTTTGTACGATACCCGCCTCACGCCAGTCTTCATGTCTGATTTCAAGCTCTTACAAAAGCGCGAACCCACGCGTTTGCAACAAAAAGAAAAGTCGCTCCTGCTGATGGCTGCAGAGCGTCGGGTTCGTGTAACACTTCCTTGTCTATTATAGTGACTGTGGTCAGAACAACTACTGTACTATAATCGATCCCATACCCCAAATCGAGACGATGATTGTTAAGTCCCTAAACCCTAAGCCCTAAACCCTAAACGCTACTGTGTCATCTACTTGTGTCCGTACGCAATCTTGAAACCCTGGACCCAAAGCTTCGGCTTGCGAGGGGCCGTAGAGCTAGGCTTCGATCTACTTCGGTGTTTGAAGGGTTTGGGGCGCGGGCGGGGGGGGGGGGGGGGGGGGGGTAGGGTTTAGGGTATGTTTAGCGCGCATCGTGTCCTCACTTCTGTGAAATTAGACCTTACCTAGCACAACTTCGCAGTGTATGATAAAGATACCTGGGTCTTGCCATGCGAGCCTGACACACTACATAAAGCCTCAGCGAGCCCTAAAACCCAAACTTTCGCACAAACGTAAAGAATCCTACTAACCCTTGTGATGTCGGATTGGGTTTCTTGGGCAAACCTTACAGTCCAAAGCCCTACATCCTAAGACACAGACCGCTGAAACCGAATCCTAAACCCCAAAGCCCTTATCAGGGGTTTATGTCGGTCTACCGTTTAGGTCAGGTTTCTTCAACCCTACACTCCTAAACTCTTAAACACTTAATCCCTAAACCCCCTGAGCCCGAAACCTGTGAACTCAAGTCGCAAACCCCTCAACACCCAACACAGAATCGTGAGTACTTAGAAATCCTATTCCTTCGGATTGGTTCTTACTGTAACTGTATTATACCTTAACGTACCCCCAAACTGTATTGTGATTAAGGTTCATAGCCTATATCAAGCCCCATAGCTCATAATATACAACCCCGAAACCGCATGTTGAACCGTATAAACCTGAGTTTAGGAGAACTGTTGTCATTCTTCCTATTATGAGAAGAGCCCTCAGCCGAAGGTACGTCAAAGGAGATTCCAAGGGGTGGTATCCGATGATCTTGTGCCGAGTGACCCTGGGCCGGATCTACTACTGTGCCAACCAGGACGCAGTGGGTTTAGGTAGGGTTCAGGGTTTAAGTAGCTAAGTTTTTTTTTTTTGGGGGGGGGGTACTATAACCCCTATAAAATCCCAATATACTCCCAAAGGTTAACCTTTAGTTCCCAAGGATACTGGACAAGTAGTTGGAAGCACGGGAAGGTTTTAACAGGGTTGAGGGTTAATTCGGGGTTTCGGGATTTTGGCTTTCAGGGTTTGATGGTTTATCGGGCTCTAGAGCTCGTCGGTTGGTGGGTTTGAGGTTTAAGGTTGAGGGTGTGGGGATCTTGTTTTGTGGATCTGGGCCTCATTGGGAAGTACGATTGATGATATAATTCCTGCATTACCTTAAGGACTCCTAAACTATGGGAATTATAGTATATTCCTTATTACTCGTATGGGTAATTACTCGTATGGGTAATGCAGGATTTACATCATCAACCCTAGGACAAGCAAGACAGAGCAGTTCGGCAGTGGCCGGGGCCGATGATCTCTGGAACAAATCTTTAGGGTTTAGGGTTTCCGCAGGCCTTGATTTTGAATTTCGGTCCTGCTCTTTGGCGCTTCGGGCCGAGGACAGGGTCTAGGATTTCAGGCGGGTTTAGGATAAAGCTGGCAGGTTTCCATGACCCCCCCCCCCAACTACCCTCTAATATACCCCCAAATACCCACTATCAAGGGCCATGCGGGGGCTCCATTAAAGTGCCATTGGGGGTCCCAGTCGTTATTGCTTTGGTTTTGCTTCGTCGCCGCAGGATCCAACCAAAGATCCTGGGCGCGACAAGCTCGAAAGTGCTTGTACCACAGGAGGGTGCGCCAACTTTATGCTTGACTGTCGTGGCCTTTGGGTTTAGGGTTTAATGTAGGGGCCTGAATAACTACCTATACTGGGTTCCTTATTATATTACGGTTTAGGGTCTGGGGGTCCTACCAGATCAAACCCCTAAGTCACCAAGAACAAGGCGCTGGGGATTCTGAGATTTGAGCTTGAGGAGTTTAGGGTGGAGGGGTTCAAGGTTTAGGGGTTTAGGGTTTAGGATTTGGGATGGGGATCGCTGAAATGTCCAATGCGCTGCTAAACTTCGGTGACGGTTCCTGTTCACATGTACTGTCGCTGATATGGCTTGGTCACGCTAGACTTACCGCTGCTGCCCTTGCTACGTTTTACTATCGACCTAGTAGTAGAGTAGGGAACCTTTAACCTTAGTATAAATCCCTATATAACCAAAAAAGTTAACCTTTAGTTCCCCATGATAATTACCCGACAAGTAGGTCTATTCCTTGTACCCCAGCTCCGAAACCCTAGTAGGGACCCGGCCTCGGTTCATATCCAGCTACCAAGATCCAGACCCCTGATGTAGAGAGCCTCTAGCTTTAGCTTGTGCACTTGTTTTGTAGGTCTGCTGCCATGAACAGATCACTAGGAGTTGTAGTAGCAGCAGCACCAGTTGCAGCGATGCAGCGGCAGGAGTAGCAGCAGCAACAGCAGCAGTTATTAGCAGCAGCGGCAGTAGGCATTGCCGTAGCCGCAGCAGCAGCACCAGCAGGAGCAGGAGGAGGAGGAGGGGGAGGAGGAGGAGGAGGAGGAGGGTTGAGTGGCAGTAACAGTAGTGTAGCAGCAACAGTAACGGTAACAGTGTTGGAATAGTACAAGTTTTAGTGGAGGTAGTGGTCGTAGCGGTAGTTGTAGTCGTCGTAGCAGTTGTAGCGGTCGTCGTCGCGGCTGTGGTGGTAGTAGTAGCCACAGTCGTGATTGCTGAACAGTAGAACAGTAGCTGCTTGCATAACAGTTCGAATTGTCGGAGTCTTTGGGCTGCAGGTTTAAAAGGGTTTGGGAATTAGGGTTGGGATGTTACGGTGTAGAACGTGTATGTGCTCCAGGTACCACTGCGTTTTGGGCGATCGCCTTAAAGCAAGAGGCACCTATCGAGAATATGCCTGCGGCCCGGCATTCTGACCCCGAAGTAGTTATGACATATTCGTTTCTAAACCCTTATAAGCCCTACAGTAAGCCCTAAATCCTAAGACATGCCTTGCCAGGCCTCTGCCTAAAAGCCGTGTGGGAGTTTCCCAAAATGGGGGACCCTAATATTGTCAGCCCTCAACAGTAGGATCCTTGTTATAAGGACCCCAAAATAAGGTACCCCTTATTTTCGGAAACTCTCATGTAGTGCAAAGGGATAGGGTGCCAAAGCCCTACTTAAAGGATCATGGGACTTAGTAACTAGGGTAACTCTACTTATAACTACTTATAACTCCAATTAAGGTACTTATAACCTTACTTACTAAGTCCCATGATCCTCCAAGTAAACCCTAAACCCTAAACCCTAAAGATCCCTTTAAGGAACCCTATAGATCCCTTTAAAGAGCCCTTTAAGGACCCTTACTAAGTCCCATGGTCCTCCAAGTACACCCTCAACCCTAAGCTACTGGACCTGCACTCCGGCTCCAGACCCCAAGCGGCAACCCCAATTGAACTCTAGAGGGCTTAAAGGGAACTCCAGAAAGTTGGAATATGGTTTCAGGGTAGGATACCTTATAATTTGCCATAAAGGGTTTAGGATAACCATATTCCAACTTTCTGGCTTTCACTGTAGGGGTTTAGGGTTCAGGGTTAGACCCTGAACACTTAGTAGTTGAGAGGATACACGTTACACATTTTGGGATGCTAGTTGCTGAGTTCATAAGCCCCCAAAGTGTGCACTTTCCGTTTTATAGTGGGTAGTTACTACCCACTATAAAACGGAAAGTGCACACCTTTGGGGCTTATGAACTCAGCAACTAAGAACAGCCTAAACCCTACACCCTAAACCCTAGACCCTAAAACCCTAAACCCAAGCACCTACAAATCCCGCACCCTAAACCCTGAAACTCTAAAACGCGATGCTTCATAGATCCTATCGACCTGAGCCAGAGGCTAGCATGTTTTTGGAGGCTGGAGGGTTTACGATCTGCAGGTTGCTTCTAAGGGTACTATAGGATTCTATAATACAATTCCTTTAGGGTGTGCCTTGAAGGGTTCAGAGAAGTTTATACTATAATACAGTTGCTTTTGGGTGTTCCTTGAAGGGTTTAGAGTTAGGGATGTTTAGAGTTTGGGTATGGCAGAGAATGCAGTCTCGGTCGCAACGTCGTCGCCGTGCATGGGTGACCATGGAGATCTTTGACTCGAGACGTATTGCTGTAGGTGCAAACGGTAGAGAAGCTTCAGCCCGCCAGTGAACATATCCTAAGCCGCACAAGACCTCTACAGTAGAAGCCAAACGGTTGGAAACCCAGTAGCCTCAATCCTTAAGAGTAATGTATGGGAATCCCAGCACTATTTGGCCTTAATCCGGTTTCCAACTCTATGGGGTTTACTGTACCGACCCAGAACCCCCAATCCAAAAGTCGTATGATGCTGGAGTGGTGCCCGAGGTTGTCTACGACCACTTCCAGGCGCTGGGACATGCTAGCTCGCATCAATAAGGCAGCTTCCAACGCGGTTAGACCCGCAACAAGAAGCCAGTGTAAATATGAACCTATGATGGCAGTCCTTTGCGAGCTAATGCTAACAGACTTGCGCAACTGTGGCTCCGTTTCAGACTCTTCAGTATCCGGAGTTCCGATGTTTTCTTAGTAGCTGCGTGGATACACGATACACTTTTTGGGATAATATTACCCACTATAAAACTAAAAGTGTAATTACACTTTTGGGGCTTTTGAACTCAGCAACTAAGTTTTGGCTCGGACTCACTGTCCAGGATCTTCACTTCTCCTGTGGATCCCGGGGCCTTGGATTGTGAACCTTTCAGCTTATAAACCTACACCACCCTTTAAAGGCTTCACAGGCTAAGAAATCATGATGAGAACCCGATCAAATCCCGAAACAATTAATGTAGGGGTTTGAAGATTTCGGAAGGGGTTTTATCCACCTTCACAGCCCTCTCGTAGGATTCTTGTAGCTCGAACCACCATATTCGAATTATTAAGGCGCCTAGATACTTAAGTCCCTTATAGTATCCTTCTAGTATCCCTTCAAGGAGCCCTCCAAACCTGCAGGTCCAAATCCCTATAGATCCCTTATAGATCCCTTTTAGACCCCTTTTAAAGGAACCTTATAGGTATATTCCTTATAATGAAGGGGTCTTGGGCTCTCTGGGTGCAGGTCTATCCGCAGTTCATCGTCTGGTACTCTCGGACGTGACACGCACAAAGGAGTTTATCAAAAGCGGAGTTGGGCCGTGGGCTCAGGATTAAACTTTAGGGCCTTGGGTTCGTAATGTAAGGTTTGCTCCATATGTGGCCCAAATGTATGTATGTATGTTATGTGGGAGTTTCCGAAAATAGGGGACCCTAATATGGCGCAACACAACACCCTAAATAGCAGGATTCTTATAATAAGGACCCCCAGACAAGGTACCCTTATTTTCGGAAACCACCCATGTATGTCTGTATTTATGCATGCATTTGTAGGAGGCTTCTGTGAGATTTTGCACGGGGCTTATGCAGCCTTTCATGCTCTTTCGTTTTGCTCAAGAGTTCGACAACGATGGTCTGGTTGTATCTAACGCATTAACCCGAATTCCGAATTCTTGAACCCGACACCCCATGAACCCTAAACTGTAGACTGTAACTCAAATCCCTAAACCTTAAGCCTTAAACCTGAAACGTCCAATTGTTTGAGAAGCTCCTTCTTGTACACACCGTCCGCGCGGGAAGCTTGGGCCCGCCGTTCAGTAGTCTACCCGTGCATTGGGGTACGGGTTTAGAGTTTCAGGGTATGGTTCAGGGTTTAGTGTAGTGCAGTATAGGGCTCGTATGCAGCCAAGTCCCCCCATTCAAGTCTAGTTATGAAAGGCCCCAGACAATATTCAAAGACGTGCACGGCATGGTACAACTCATATAAACAAGAAAACATACATTATACATATATCTGTATATATATATATATCCATCTTACGGAATGGCCTGGTAGTCCAGAATGTCAACTTTCCGGACATGCCCAACACCTGAGACCCACTCCTGTCATTGCATCTACAGACTGCCTTGCCCAAACGAAGCACAAACCCTGCGGTGTTCTTGAATTCAGTTGAATCCGCTCTTTACGGAGGCCTTAAAGTAAAAGCCAGAAAGTTGGAATATGATTATCCTTAACCCTTTATGGTAAATTATAAGGTATCCTACCCTGAAACCACATTCCAACTTTCTGGAGTTCCCTGTAAGTCTATACGACTTGATCCCAAACGACTGCCCAAACTTCCCGTCACGACGCGGTCTCACCTGAAAAAAGGCATGCCTTAAGCCGGAATAACCTACCTTTTTAAGGTTCCTTATTATGATTTCCGTATATAAGTCCTTAAAAAGGTAGGTTATTCCGGCTTAAGGTGGGGCTGAGGCTTGGGAGGTTTGCCAAAACCTCTTGCTCTATCTCGCCCCTCATTCCACCGACCCCAGTCACCCACCCACAATATCAATACATAATTACATACATATATAAACATATACACACACACACTTATTATATATATATATATATATAGATATAGATATAGATACACAGATATACAGATATTATATGTATATACATATTTCACCTCCGTCTCCGTCGACATCCGAAGGCGTGAACCATTAGATCGCATTGGTGCTTTTGCCTCGGAGTTTCTTTTTGCAAAGCACCCAAAGTCCCAGGGTAGAAGTCGCTGGCAAAGACTAGCACAGCCATGGCCATGTGGGTGGTTGTCAAAATCATGGCCCGTTTTGGGGCACCTTGAATATCAGATGCCGTACTATACTAAGGACTCCAAAAGGGACCCTCTTAGTGACAACCACCCATGTGTTCTTGCAGGGAATGTCGCAATCGGTGGAAAGCGGTTTAGGAGAGATTGAAACATGAAGTGCAAGGGCATTCATCCGGGGCTTTCCGGACGCTGAATTCCAAGTTCAAGTCTAAACCTAACAACAAATCGATACCTTGAAGTCTAACCGCATGGGAACCTACCTAAATCCAAAGCGCTAAATCCTAAAATCTTTCAACCCTAACTGTGGAATGAACATGTCACTCCACCCCTTGACAAGCGAGTTCAGGCATTTGAGAGAGCTTCGACACAAGGATGATCAGGGTTCCGGAATGGCTATCATTTGCGGACTGATTGGTCGTGATTCCCCGTCTACCGAGCGCCCGGCTGCTTGCCATCCTAAAAGTAGTGAGTGTTTGCTCTGCCACATGCCGAGAATTGAAGGTTGAAGCGCGCAAAGCCCAAGTCCCACACCCTTGGCCCTTGACACGTCTTCCTCCTACGAGAGGCTGGCATGTATTGCTATCGGACAGGCGCACATGACACCTTCGACTGGGTCCTTGTTAGGGAATCTAGTTTAAGCTGCCATGATAGGGATCTATGGCAACTAATATTGGTTCCTGGTTGTGGTGACTTAACTTAAACCCCTTGTGAAAATAACAGAGATCTATGGTAAAAAAATATGGTTTCCTTATCATGATAACTTCAGGAACGCTTATAGAGCCCTCAACGGAAACGTGAGTTATGGCAACTGAAATTAGACCTCCCGACAAGAGCTCAGTTTGGATAATGATCACAGATGGAGCCGCGGATTCCAATAACCGACTTATTTGTAGAACAGATAAAGGCTGGGGTAATTTGTTCCTTGGGCTTTTGGGTTTTGGGGTTTAGGGTTTAGGGGCATATAGAATCCCAAAAGGTTCAGCTGATTGAGTTCCTTTAAGTGTGCCGAAGACGTCCTGCAACTTAGATCTGGATGGCTGGGACGGTTGAGGCGTGTAGATGCCTCTAGCAGCACTTTGCCATGTAGAAAATGCTGTCCGAGGTGCAATCGATGTTTCCTCTCAGGTAACATCCTGTGGATGCATAATCCTAAACCCTATAAACCCTAAACAAAACCTTCCGTTTTGTTTAACCCTCAGCCCTTCTATGGAGGCCTCTCCAGAGGAACCCCCTGATAACCAATTTCTGAATAGCTGGTTTGGGGTTTAGGGTCTGGGGCCTATAGTAGCTGCGGACAGCTTCAGGCTCAGGCAAAAAGCACGCGCAAAGACATATACTTGGAGATGTTGCCAACCCAAGCCGTAGACTGCAACAGGCCGCTATCAAATTTCCAATCATAGAACCCCAGACCAGATATCTCATGGCTTTATGGGTTTATTCGGGGTACGAACATATCGTTCCAAGTTCGTTCAACTTTGTTAGATACTTTTTTTCGGCAAGGAGGCACGTATATCTTGTAGACTAGCCTGCCTTCAACACCTCACCCTTCTGCTTCTTGCACCACGGGGTTCAGCGCTTTGGCGCTTGAGTTCTCGTCCCGTGAAGGGTTGAAACCCTAAACTTCGCCAGATCGTCGCTTTGCTTCCCAGTTAGCCTTGGTAATGTAGAACCCTGGTAAATAGAGCCCCGTTCCTGGATAGCAATCACAAAACGGATCTTCGGGTTTATGGTGTAATTAAAGTTTAAGCACGGATCCAAGTATTAATTTGAGGTCCGATGGTCAGAAGTATAGATCCAAGCTTAAGCAACACCGTACAAGAACGTGTAAGAGACCATCAAGCCCCATGAAGGAACTGAGACTAACCAATGCATCATATTCAGAAGTTCGCAACACTCCTGAAACAAGGGCTTCGCAAGAAAGTCCCGAAAAAGCAGCGAGAAGTGACTGGCCCAACCCCACCTTCCACACACTGTTTCTCCGGTATGTCATCACGTTCATGTCAGAGCTTCATATTCCGAAGTTGTTGTCATTTTCCTATTACTCTGATGCTGAAATATTGAAAGTGGCAAGATAGTGATCTTCGAAACCGTTTGACGTTCTTTTGTCTTGTCTTTGGGGGATCCGTCAGCGCAAAGCTTTTGCAGCCAAATCTTGTGTACCGCTCGAGGCTTTTAAAATGCACGTCGCATCTGGCCCTTTCAGAATCTGATAGACCCTTGGGAAGGGCTTCGAAGAATTCAAAGATGGCACTACTCGACTATAGAACCGCAGCCCTGAAATCCTAAAGCCCTGAACCCTAAACCATTTTGGGCTCGCAGTCGCGTTGCTACGGTTTGTACTTGTTGCGTCTGGGGGTTTCCCCACTTGTAGAACCTCTACGTCACCCGAGTTCCTTAGACTTAAACCCCACACCCGAAACCCAAACCCCAAACCCTGAATAAGCCGAGAACCCTCATAACCCTAAACCTTCTAAACCTGAAACGATGATCGAGGACGCAGCCCAGTCTAATCTGTACCTGGAGGCTCCATAGTAGTTTCTTTTTGGGGTTACCTTATAGGAGTCTGAATATGAACCACAAATAAGAACTAGTATGGAGCCTCTGGGAGGTTCACCCCGTCAGTCCGCAGTTCTACATTGGTGCTTGTGATAGGGGAGTTTCCGAAAATAGGGGACCCTTAAATATAGGATCCTAAATATATAGTAGGATTCTTATTTTAAGGGCCCCAAAATATGGTACCCCTAATTATCGGAAAGTCCCATAGGTTTCCCAGGAGGAGTATGCCACGTCAATGTTGGATAATGTTTCTGAGAATTGGGCTTCAATAATAAACCAAAACAGCCCAAGAACCTTGACTCTTAAAAGCACAACCCCTTCAGCTGCAAGATAGTGTGGACAGAGACCGTTGCAGGAGCAAGAGCAGACCATGAAGCGAATGGTCGAAGAGCGTGTGCAGCAGGCATGGGCGACTGGATGCATCGTGCATGTGTTTCTATGATTTGCGGGTCTGGGGTCGGATCAAGGGTTAGAGAGCTTCGAACTAAACGCTAATAAGTTTGCCTGCGTGTTCATCTCGTTACTTGAGTTCTGCTGCTTACACGAAGTTCAAGCATTCAACTTCTGTACACTCTGGAGTGTACAGGCTTCAGATGTTTATGGCCTTGGGTTGTAAGCCGTGCAGATTTTGACGAAGCAGCTTTCCCTTGGAAAATAAATCCCTAAACCCTAAACTCTAAGCCCCTAAACCCGGCCCTAGAGCAAACCAGAATTCCGAGTCGGCAGCCCGAAACCCTGAGCCGAAGGCTCAAGATAGCGCTAGGGGCCTTAACCAGTACCTATAAATTAAGATTCAGGGTTCCTTTCAAGGGGTCTGTAAGAGCTACTATACGGGCTATTATGCGGATGTAGTATAGGGGCCTTGATAATATATCTATACTATTTTGGGGGGTTCCTTGTTATAACTATAGTATAATGGGCCCCAAAACCCTAGTCTAATTTTTAAGGCCCCTATACTAGCCTTTACCCCTGACCTTCAACAACGTACATTGTGTTGGTTAAGGGTCTAGGCGGCTAACATTCGGCTTTACTTACTTAGGGTCGGGTTTACGGTGGTTTAGATTGCAAGTTTACGCATCCTTGGTGTGTAGCCTGTCACGGAGAGCCTTTGGTACCTCGACACTGCACTAAATGACTGCAATAGCCGAAGGCCAATTCGTAGCCTGTTGTCTACCTTTGTTGTGCCATTTCTGCGTCGGGCACGGTTTCTGGACGATGGGAAGGGAGCTGGTGTGCCAAATCACTGTACCAGCACCTGTTGTACGGTCTGCTCGTAAACGCCAACCTAGCTTGATTCGACTTGCTTGCAGCAGTTTTCTGCTTACGATCCTTACTTCGGAAACAAGGTAACGACAGGTGGCGTGTTTAGGTCCCCTCAGCCAGAAGGGGTTGATTCAAGTTTCCAGGTTTAGGCGGGTAGAATCCTCGTTCCTGAACATTAATCTACAACAACTCTAGCTAATCGGATGCACGCACCCAGAGAGCCCAATACACCTTAATTAAGGAATATAGCTTAAATCATAATATGAAGCCCTATTATAATTTAAGCCATAATCCCTAATTAAGGGGTATTGGGCTCTCTGGGCACCAATACCGTCTAGGCACTGACGTGGTTCACACTCAGCCTGCTGCAAAGGAGCTCGATACGATTCTGCGGTCAGAGATGATGAAGGTGCCGACACAACTTTGGATCGCGCTCAAGCTTTGGCTCTATCGCTCGTGGTTGCAATGAAATGACTTGTTTCTAGTGTTCAAGTTCGAACCGAAATCCTGCCAAGCACCCGGCAACAAACCGGCATCCTCTGCCGCCAATGAAAGCCCATGACATGAACTACAGCAAAGGAGCTGCTCGCAAACCCTCATTGACGTAATGGACTCGTTGTAATGTCGTATTTAAGTGAGGTTACACACAGTATAATCCGGGACTCCGTCATGTACCCCTTTCTACCATGCACGACTGGTATATATTGCAGCTGGAGGGTCTCGGACTTACGTGCTCTGTTCGTTCGGCCCGTATGTCACTGTCAGATGCTCTTCGATTCGTCGAGACCACGGCCGAGCCCAAAAGCTGGGAAACTAGAGAACCTACCCCACGTGTAGGAATATCATTGCTGCAAGGGTGTACATGTATGTGCTCTTTTGGCATCCTATTGGAGAGTCGCCCTGTCGAAACTTTATATGATCGCATGGTGTTTCTTGATGATTGACAAAGAATAACATTGCTTATGCTGCCACTGTTTAGAGATTCCCGTTGCGGGCTGAAGGTTTTAGGGGTCAGGTGGCTCAGAGCGGAGCGAGGGGGAATGCATCGGAAACCTACTTGGAGGATCATGGGACTTAGTTATTAAGGTTATAAGTACCTTAATCGGGGTTATAAGTAGTTATAAGTAGAGTTACCCTAACTATAACCTTTAAACCTAGCATGAACCTCCAAGTAGCATTGAAAACCTAATTAGGACCTAGAGTAGACCCTTATTCCCTTTTGGGGCTCAGGTTCCCTTAAAAGCCCCTTAAAACCAAAAAGGGCGATGATATAAATCCTGCATTACCCCTCATAAGGAATATACCATAATTCCCATAGTTTAGGGTCCTTAAGGTTAACGCAGGATTTATATCATCAACCATACCTCCTTAGACCTACTATAGAAACATATGTAGTATAGTAGTTCCATACAGCCCCAAGCCCTATTCCACTTCTTAGTAGCTGAGTGGATACACTTTACACTTTTTGGGATACTACTACCCACTATAAAACGAAAAACGTGTACACTTTTGGGGGGCTCATGAACTCAGCAACTAAGAATTTCTGGGGTAATTCTGACCTGGGGAGCTCGTCAACCTGTGTCATCTTGGGCCCCAGCAACACACGGGTTTAGGGTTTAGGGTTTAGGGTCTGGGACTTCGCAAGATTTCGAAAACCCATGCTGCAGCAGGGTTTTGGCCCTAAGCTTTCGTCAGTATCTACACGTAGGGTAGTTTTCGTTACAAGAAAATTGAACCAAGATTGCTCCCTAAACCCTACATAAACCAGTACCGCAGCCCTAGTCTTCTGTCTGCCCAGGGCCGCTTTGGTTTCGACGTCTAGCCAGGACATTCCCTACCCGGTCGTGAAAGTTTAGGGACCTGGAAATTAAGTCGTTTTCAAACCCTGTAGTACAGAAGCCTGACCTTAGTGGATGCACTTAACACTTTTTGGGATACTACTACCCACTATAAAGGGAAAAAGTGTACACTTTTGGGGGGGGCTTATGAACTCAGCAACTAAGTGACTCGTAATGCTAGTCTTCAGCGTTCCTCATGTAGTTAAGAACAATACGGCCTCTGTACGCAGCCCTTGAAGCCCTGCCCCTGCATCCTGAGCAGAGGTGCAAGCCATGGTGGAGCAGAAGGTGCGTGAGAGGGACCCTGGGATGCAATTCATCCGAAGGCTAGGGTTTAGGGTTTGGGAGATAGATTTCTGGATTCAGGTTTTGTGGTTCAGGTGTGGGGTCTGGGGTATGGTGCCTTTGCCGGAAGGGCGCGCGAAGTCGGGCTGAAGCGCGTAGCAGCCATGTGGGAGTTTCCGAAAATTAGGGGTACCTTATTTTGGGGTCCTTATAATAAGGGTCCTACTATTTGGCATTGGGGTACTAGATTAGGGTCCCCCATTTTCGGAAACCCCCATGTGGCCCTCAAACTTTCCACCCAAAAAGCCCTATAGCCCCAGACCAGCCCCTTTGCAGACCAAGCTTGAACCCTCATTCATGCTTTAGCCCATGAAGGAGCCCTTCAAGGAACTCTTATCGGAGCCCCGTTTCTGCGTTGAGGTGGGCGCCATCATAAAGGAGCCCTTAAAGGAAGTCTTACCGGAGCCCCCTTTCTGCTTTGAGGTGGGCGCCATCTTCCGCCGTGAGATTCAGACGACGGTACGGCACCTCCAGGTTCGATTCAGGGACTTTGGATTCCTTTCAGGGATGCTGTCGGGTAGGGGCCAAACCAATTAGAATACGGTTTTGGGGCATAATATGTAGCTTCCAGAGTAGTACCCTTTTGCCCTTCCTGTTCTTGTGGTTCCCTTATTAAAACCGAATAGTAGGAAAAGGGTACCATTTTCACAATGGGGCTACTCAGGAACCTAGTTATTCTACTATAATTGCACCTCCAGGTTCGGTTTTGGGGTCTGTGGATTCCTTTTTCTCGGGGTCCATGTATCCAAATAGGGTTCCTTTGAGGCTTCCTATAAGGGTTCTATAAGGGTGCCATAAGGGTTTAGGGTTTCAGGGATCCAGGTACCCAAATAGCGCATACTTGGGCCCCAAAGTACCTAAATAGGGACTACTTTAAAATAAAAGCCAGAAAGTTGGAATATGATTATCCTTAACCCTTCATGGTAAATTATAAGGTATCCTACCCTGAAACCACATTCCAACTTTCTGGAGTTCCCTGTAAGGCCAATTACTACTTGGATACATGCCCGTGGGGTTGAGGATGGGTACTGACATTCATAATTCGAGTAGGGTTAACTTTTAAAGGGGTTTATGAGAGCTTACTATAAGGGCTCTTATAAGGATTTAGTACAGGAGCCTTACTAACTAGAATAGGGTTTTGGAATAGATTATACTTTTGTTTTAATAAGGAGCCCACAGACCATATTCTAATTATTACGGTCCCTACATTGCTATTATTATTCGAGTTTCCAGGTACAGGTTTAGGGTTACGGGAACAGGATTCAGGGAGGGTTTGAGGGGGTCGGTTTCAGGATAAGTTGCTGGATCCGTTTTAGAACTCTTTGCTATCTGAGGTGAACCGACACTTGCTACCATCGTAGGTGAGGAGCAGGGCAAGAACGATTTTCCGTGATTCTGACAGGTCTGACACCTCAAAAATCAAGATTCTCAGAGTTATGGTATCTTCCTGGTTTTGGATCATGCAGGGGAACCTACACCCTGACCCGGACCAATTTTATTCACCACGAGTTTGTGAGGAGAAGCTGGAGGAGCTAGCCAAGGAGAACTCCGTGTTGCGGGATGCGTTCGCCGAGGCGTGTCTAGGATGTCCTGGTGTTCGGGATGTTCGGGATATGAGGTTGTTGGCCGCAAAGATACAATTTGAATTCTAATTGGTTGACCCCCTACGCCCTATACCCCAAGCCTAGGGCCCATAAAAACAAAACTAAACGGCTTTGTAATTTGGGGGTTGCCTTGTCGATGATTCAGCGTCATGCCTTCGGATCTGAGGATTCGTGTCAGAGATCTGGTGTCAGTATATTTCATTAGTAGATTATATTTGTCGATTATATTAGTAGATTATGGTATATACTGGTAGATTATATATTTGTATAATATACTAGTACGCTATCTTTTATTAGTGGGGTATATTATATTAGTAGGCTATATTAATAGATTATATTATTCAGCAGATCATATTTGTGGTTCCCTGCTTGGTTATGATATGGGCCTGCACATAAATAAAATATCCTTACATATGTGATTCATGTTGCTTTTGTTGACTGCTTTTGATTTTGCGTGCTGCTTGTTCGGGGCTTTCTGCATGCATAACCTGTAGTAGGTTACGCGGGTTAGCAGAAGTCCTTTCGAAGGTATGTAGGGCACATTTTAAGGTCTAAGCTCTAGGCTGTGTTCAATCTACAGTCTTGCTTTGCATAACCCACTCCGCCAAGCCTCCTGTTGCAAAGATTTGGGAGAACATGCTTCGCAGCTAGCCCCATACCTAAGCGACTGACATGTTCATCGCATACGGGTTTGTGAGGGCCACATCATATTTCATCATGTGCCCGCACGCATTACCCTCCCTCAAGGCAAGAGAACAATAGAGCAATAAAGCCGATGGTGCATATCAATATCATTCATTATCTGCACTCTGACTAGGACTTTCTCGGAATTTGAATGATGCACAAGCCTGGCAAGTACGAGTACTACTCCTCCAGTTCTCTCGTAGATACATGACTTAGCTTCAACAATGATCCTTATGGAAGCCTGTACAGGGACCCTTTGAAACATAACTCTATTCCATACTATTCTAACTATCCCTAAACCCGCCAAACCCCAAACCCTCTTCTAACTATCCAGGGCGTTAGGTTCGACCTGTGTCGCCAGGCCAACCTTCGCTCGAAGTGTTTCTACTGGGCGCGGAATCCGCCGGTTTTCCAGGCGAGCAAGGTGACGGTTTAGTGTTTAAGGTTGAAGGGTTTAGGGGTTTAGGGTTTTTAGTTTTTAGGGTTTAGGGTTAAGTTTAGTCGGAGAGTTGGACACCCCGGCTACTCACAACCTAAACCCCCTAGTCCTAAAGACGCATCGCCGAACTTGAACATCTGAGCATGCACGGCTTCATTCCTGCAACCACCGTCAACCCCAGACCCACAGCCCTATGAGCCCTGAGTCATCCTCTAACCTCCAATCACGTTGTCCTTATATAACCCTAAGGGTCCATGTGCCCAAATAGGGTTCCTTTACGGCGTTTCCATAAGGGTTTCTTTAAAGGGATTTATAAGGGATCCATAAGGGTTTAGGGGATAAGAGGTCCATGCACCCAACTACTGTAGTATATACTTGGGGCCCAATGTACCCACATAAGGAGTACTTTAAGGCCAATGTATATACTATTTAGGTACATGGACCCTTAGGGTCACAGCTTTTGATGCATCGATCTGAATTATAATCGGCTGTTGGCTACAAGGCCTCCATCGTAGAGCGTACCCTTCCTACATCGGGTCCTAACCGGCGTCGGAAGCAGCGTCACGAACATGAACAGCACATGAAAGCGGACTCCCGAAGACATGAATGAGAGGTATCCGGCCGTTTCCGAGAGGGGTCCCCAAAAGCCCAAATGTGTGCTCTTGGATTTCGGGTTTACTAGGTTCAGGGCTTACCTGTCGGGGATGGACTTTGTCGGGGGTTCGTTACTTAGAAGAGACCCCGCCCAGTCAGCCACTGCGATTGCGTCCGGGATGCCGTCGAGTGTCGGGACCCAAGACAGCAAACCTTTGAGGCCGAGAAACTGTTAAAGATAGGATAGGAAAGGTTTCAAGGAAAGTTCAAAATGCGGGAGCAGAGCCGCAAAGAGCAGACTAGCTAGAATAGAACAGAATAGGATAGAGCAGAACAGACCGAAACAGCACGGAATACTGGCTCGATAGGTACCTAGATAGCCAGCTACTTGAACCAGTTGGTTAGTTGGTTGGTTGCTGCATCGAGAATCCTAAACCCTAAACCCTTCCCCTCTCGCTCCACGATTCTGAACACCAAGGGGTACATGATAATGGGTGCGTGCTGTAGTTGCACCCTATGTGCCCGACACTGGGCAGGCAGGCTGGAAAAAGGTCCGTCAGCATAGATAAAAAAAAACAACCCTAAACCCTGGTCCCTAAACCCTAAGCCGTGCCCGAAGACACTTACCTACTGTACGGGCTGGGCTTCTCGCGGAAAGTTCGGTAGGAATTCGGATCCGGGTCGTTTAATTTCGGGTTTTTGGCACAAGGTTTCTTTAAGGGTTACTATTAGGTTCCTTTAAGGATTACTATAAGGCATACCAGAAGGCTTCTATAAGGGTTTAGCCATATAGTCACCATTGTGGTTCCTTTTCGTGGTTCCTTTCGTGGTTTAACCAGTCTTATATGTAGGATCCTGTAAGGGAGCTCCCAAAAAGGAGCTACAATAGAGACTATAGGCCGGGGCCAGGGATTCGAATTTCGCAATCAGTGCCGACGTGCCGGTGTTCTGTGTGGCTTGAGGTCAGAGTACCCATAGGCTCCATAGTAGGTAGTTCCTTTTTGGGTTTTTTATGTAGAATCCTAGAAGGTAAACCCCAAAAGGAACTACTATGGAGCCTATGGGTAGTGACTAGACGGGACGACCCGGAGCAGTTAACCATCCCACGGAGGGCATGTTGTGGTGCTCGGCTGGGGGTCAGCTCTGCTGATGTCTATTAAGTATCGTCGTGGCTGGCGGCGGTTTCGCGTTGTTGAGGGGCTTTTTGTCAATCAGTCACAGTATAAGTCTAAACGCTAGCTTCAAGCCTAGCAATCCAAGGTCCAACCCGCGCGCCTCAATCATGTGCCCGAAACCCCAAAAACCCTCAGCCCAAAGCACGTTCCAAGCTGTCCAACACCCCTACAAACTCTAAGCCCGATTCCGTCGTCCCGTCCACCTGAACTCGAAATCCTCAAGCCCCACAACCCTAAAACCTAAAACCCTAAACCCCCAAACCCTAAACCCTAAAACACTAAACCCCAAACCCTGAAGCCCCAGACCCAAAAACCCGAAAACCCTGAAACCCTAAAATAAAACCCTAAACCCTAAACCCTGCTTCTGCAGTCCGCAAGGCCCATGGCTCTTTAAAAAAAAACCCTAAGGGTCCATGTACCTAAATACGGTTGATGATATAAATCCTGCATGACCCATAATGAGGAATATACCGTATTTCCCATAGTTTGGGGTCTTTAGGGTAATGCAGGATTTATATCATCAACCGTAGTATATACATTGGCCTTAAAGTACTCCCCGTATGGGTACATTGGGCCCAAAGTATATACTATTTGGGTACATGGACCCTCAGGGAAAGAAAAGCTGTTTCGAGGCTCTATTATCCTTGAAGATGAGGGTGTCCTTAGCAGCGACCTTCCCGGACGTGCCTTTGAGCTTGGAAGTCTGAAAGATCGCTGACCACAGGGTTTGGGGTTTAGGGCTTTAGGGTTTGGGGTTTAGGGTTTAGGGCTTTAGGGCTTTAGGGTTCAGCATGGGGCTGAGGTTTTGAAGTGCAGAGCCCAGAGTTTAGCTATAGACCCTAAGCATAAGCCAAGCTCAGAACCGCAGACACCAAGCTTCACCTAATCCAGTGGATGCCTTCGTGTAGGGGTTGCCGTGCAGATTCAGCGTTGAGTTCTTGTTTTCATGATTTAGGGGCCAACAAAGCACATAAGTATAAGCATGTTATAGGGATGTCCGTACCTTAATGGGCTTCATTAGAAGGAGGTTTATATGGGATATCCCTAACCTATTTTTTGAATATGTGCTTTTTGGGGGCCCTAATGATGGTACTGTTTCGGGACACTCAAGCCCACAAGACGAGCGCCTCGCCTCGAGAACGCACTCCCAACACCGCAAACCTTGCTTCATCAAGTCAGAGCTTCATAACCCAAAGGCTCCATGTAGCTTTATGGTAGATACTTAAGCCTTAAAGGGGTCCCTATATAGGTACTTTAAGGCCTAAGTAAATACAAAATGGGTACATGGATCCTTCGGGTAAGCCATGCGATGGGCAGTGATGCAGAGTAGCAGCTAAGCCTTTGGATCAAACTCACGTATCAACGCCAATACCAAAGCTGACAACACTGTGAGCAATAGCCAGCCAAAATACTGCACACAGTGGTCATTGTTTTCTCGGGTCGTCGTGGACTGTCATCCTCTTCGCCGTCAAAGTATAAGCACTCCTGACAGCTGTATTGTTAGTCCATGAATCAGCATCATCAACAACAACATACTGTTCTTCCCATTCCTCATCAGATTCAGCGGTCATCAGCATCACCAGTATCATCATCATGATCCTAAATCCTTTCTGGGCACCCGCATGGGGGGGCTATTTAGCATGTTGCGATGCTCCGCCGCGCTCGTTTCTGCAAGCTTTTGGCATGTTGGAACCGGATGATGAACGGCCGGACAACAAGCAGAGATCAATGGCAGAGACGGTGCTCTCAACTATGGCTTCGAAACACTGTGGTACAAGTGCCGATACCCCAAGCCAAATCAAAGCGGAGGCATCACGATCAAAAAGCCGTAAAACCTGAGCACCGCCTTTTAAACAACCTCGTTCGGCAATGTCAATATCCGAAGTCCCAAGATGAACTGAAAGGGCAAAAAGAAGCGGATTGAGAGTCCTCAACGCCTCCAGCCAAGCTAAACCTCCTACGCCCCAGACTCTCCTCCAATCGCCTACCACTGCAGTGCCTCTTTCCTTTTCCTGTGCCATGGCGTTAGATGGGAGTCGCCCGGGCTCTCCGCGAAGAGCGGGATATGTGCAGACCAGACGCTTTGCTGACCTAAACTAGTAGGTGAACTCGTGGCCACGAATCCCTCTAGTTCACAGAACCTATGTTGGGGAACCCATTTAATAAGAGGGACAAAGATACCCTAAACCCTAAACCCTAAACCCTAAAAGATAACTGCGTCACAGTCAAGTAATGAAGCCGTATAAAGCCCGACATCTCCCCTATGAAACCCTGACGCAAAAAAAGTAACCACAGATAACCCAGTAAAGCCCTACATCCCTATAACCCTAAGCCCCATGAAGCCCATAAAGAGCAGCCTGTCAAGCTGCGAGGATGGCCACCCTCCTTGACCCCTAAACCCTACGGTTGATGATGTAAATCTAACATATGGGAGTTATGTTATATTCCTTATGATGGGTACTGCAGGGTTTATATCATCAACCGTATGAAGGTGCGAAGAAGCATCTCCCAAACCCTTGAACCCTAAGCCCTAAACCCCAACCCCTAAACCCTACAGCAATGAAGGTGCGAAGATGGCCACCCTGCTTGAGCTGCCGACGCTTAGCCTGCTGATCATTGCTTCGCCCCCCGGACTTTGAGCTACCCACCAGGAGCCCCCAACTTAGGGTTTAGGGTTTAGGGCACTACTTGGAGGCCCAGGGGACTTAGTAAGTAGGGTTATAATTAGGGTAAGTCTACTTATAGCTACTTATAACCCTAATTAAGGTACTTATAACCCACTTACAAAGTCCCCATGATCTTCCAAGTAGGACCCCCAACTTAAAGCCCTGAATAGTGGGTATCTGGGGTATGTTGAGAGGGTACTTGGGGGATCAGTACCTAGTTATCATATACTCTCGAAAATAGTAACCTACACAACTACTATCCTAAACCCCAGTTCCGAATTATTGGGTGCTTTGGACCCTTGGGGTTAGGGTCTAGGGCTTCGGAGGGTCTTAGAGCTTAGGGTTTTAGAGGCAGGGTTTAGAGGTTCAGGGGTTTAGGGTTAGGGGTCTAGGGTTAGGAATGTGTATCGGAAGTAAGGTTTCTAGAGTGGGCACTACTACGGTTGATGATATAAATCCTGCATTACCTTAAGGAACCTAAACTATGGGAATTATGGTATATTCCTTATTATGGGTCATGCAGGATTTATATCATCAACCGTATCATGGATCGGGCAGAAAGGCCCCATACAGGTACTTAGGATCCTATGGGTTGGGTTTGGGGTTTACAACTGGTGCCCTTGAACAGAGCCCTCAATGGTCCTGAAGAGTGGGTACTTCAGGCCAAAATACAGGGGTCGTCGGGGGGTCTGGGTTTGGTTTGGGGTCTAGGAGTTTTTAGGGTTTAACGTTTATGGTTCAGGATTTAAGGTTTAGGGTTCAGACTTCGGATTTAAGGTTCAGGGGGGTTGGCATGAAGCTCTTGTTTATAAGCCAATCTCGTCTGCTGGCATGAGGCTGGTGACCGTCTATGCCTTGTGGTGGCTGCAAAGTGTGCCTGGAGCCAGTTTGAGTTGATATAGGGGTCAACGTACCCCCTTATTTGTTACTGCACTTGCTTCAAGACTTCAGGGTTTGACAGCGATCACGCTTTCGTGAATGATCTTTGGTTTAACTTACCGGGCTGTTAGCAATGGGGTATAGTGTTGTATTCACCCCCCCCCCCCCACAGCACTCCCGCAGCAATCGTGTTTTGAGACTTCATAGGTGTCTTGGTACGCCAAACCCGAGACCTCATATTCTTGAGATTCTGGCGGGTCTGTTTCGAATCCTTGTTCCTTGCAGCTCATAGGACTGACACCACCCAAAGTTGCAAGATTTTCGGATCCACCGTTTTTGTCGCAGACATTCGTCAAAGCCCTGATCCCTAAGCCCCAAATCTTAAACTCTGAGAACCCTGAACCGTGAAGCTTGATGTATGAAGCTGTGTGTACATCTCTGCTTGCTGAAGTCAGGATGTCGAGTTTCAACGGCGTCAGACTCTGTAGTGATAAAGCTTGAGTGAGGTTAAGCCTTCTGTTCATAAAAAATCTAGTTATATATATATATATATACTTAGCTATATTTCTACCCATCTATCTACCCATCTATCGATGTCTGTCTGTCTGTCTGTCTGTCTGTCTGTCTGTCTGTCTGGTCTGTCTGCCTGTTTTCCGCTTACTATAGGGACCCGCATACCATGCCAGCCCGTTTGGTTGAAAGCTCACTACATCCCTAGACGACACCAGCTGTGCTTAAATAAAGCGTCCAAGGTTCTAGTGCCCCTCACTCTGGCCGTTGGTTTTGCGCAGCTTTTCCAGCCCTTTGTATGCTACCCGGCTGCAAAGAAGATTCTGGTGAAGAGCCGCCTCTTCATTTGGGCTGGTTGAAGTTTGCAGGGTGTGTATGGGGGGGGGGGGGGGTGCTTGGACTTTAGGGTACAAGGTTAGGGTCACATGTGTTTTGGCAACGAGGCAGGACGTTGTGACTGAATAATATAAGAGGTTGGGGTGATTTGACCACCCGAATCGCTGTGGTCACTGATGCACATGCATACCTTGTCATCGGCACCACCAGTTTGATGCTCTTTTATATAATTTCCGTCATGTGTACACACACAGAGACACACAGACACACACACACACACAAACAAACAAACAAACAAGAACACAAGCAAACAAACAAACACGCACGCACACACACCAGACACACGCACACCAGACACACGCACACACACCAGACACAGACACAGACACAGACACAGACACAGACACACACCCGCGCGCAGACAAATCAAATGAGAACCCTGTCCTCCCCTTCCCGATGGGAAGCACGCCAGCAGTCACCCCTCGAGCTCCTTGTCCTGCCGGAGTTGCGCGGGCACATTGAAGTCGAGAAAGCCACATCCAGAAACTCTGGACGCTGTACAACTACATAACCATAATAAGCTCTAAACCGTACACCCCTAAACCTTGAACTTACTTGAGAGACGCTGCAAGAATCCGGACTCCGAAGCGAAGGCTGGGTGTCCCGGCTGCCCGTTACCATGTGGGACTGCCTGAGGTTCGTGCCTGTTGAGGGCTACTTACTAGGTGGTCTTCGTGCGGTTTTCGGTGGTTTTGGGGATGAGGCTTCTCAATAAAGTTCGGAGTTTTTCGGTAATCCTAGGTACGCCGTGAACACTTGCATGTTCGCAATGAGGACTCGACACAGCCACAGAGCCCGCGCAAGGAAACTTGCCCCAGATACCTGATAGGTTACTGTGTGCATGATGTGCTTAGTTGCCGGTAACTGAAAACCGACTGAGAAACCCTGGGCCTATAACCCCAAAATAGTCGGATGCATGTAAAGGAGCCTTAATAAAGGCCCAAGGTTTCTTAAACCCTAAACCCTAAGTGGGGCCTGATTGTGTGTGGAGGTTGGGTGGCGCTCCGGTCGAGCCTGAAAGGGCCCAGAACGGTTTATGAATGGGCTTAGGATGTGAGTTCCTGTGTGGGCTCGCAACAGAGTAATGTAGGGGCCTTATTAATTAGAATAAAGGTTTGAGGGTACATTATACCATAAATATAATCAGAAACCCGCAAAGTAGTATTGGAAATTATTTTGGCCCTTATAATAGTCCTTATAGCAGCCATTATAGACCCCTGTAAAGGAACCCGAAACCCTACAGAATTGGTAATTATTTGGGCCTCTACAGTATGTTACGATTGAGAAATGCCCTTACCGTCTCCATTGTAGTTCCTTTTTGGGGGTTTTAGGGTTTAGGGTTAAGGATCCTACATATAACATTGGTTCAACCAAAGGAACTACAATGCAGACCGTAGGTATTATGCTTTGGCTATGAAGCAGTTCAGTTTCTGCAGCCACGGAATTGCAAACCTTGGGCGAGGCCCAGGCAAGAACCTAACACCCGAAACCATCAACCCTCATCGTTAAGCAAACACCAGACCGTTATGTCCCAAACCCGGAATCTGATACTAAACCCTAAACCCTACTAAACCATCACAGCCTCATCCACTGGAGCAGATGCCTCTTGCGCGGTCGCCGCAAACGGCAGAATCGCCCAGCGGCGGCAGAGGCGGGTTAGAGTTTCGTCCCAGATTCCATGGCCTGGGTAATCACTTGAGAATGTAGGGTAACACAGACCGACGCTCGCATGCACCTGTTGATAAGCTACCCACTAACAACATCGTAGCAGCATCAGCAGTAGTAGTAGTAGCAGCAGGAGTAGCAGCAGGAGTAGTAGTAGTAGTAGCAGCAGTAGTAGTAGCAGTCGTCTTAGTAGTAGTGGTGGCAGTAGTCGTAGTAGTCGCCGTGGTGATAGCAGCAGCAGTAGTAGCAGCAGCAGCAGGAGTAGTAGTAGTAGTAGTAGTAGTAGTAGTAGTAGTAGTAGTAGTAGTAGTAGTAGTAGTAGTAGTACTCGTAGTAGTTCTGTTTGTTTGCGTGTGTCTGTGTGTGTCTGTCCATCTGTCTCTCTGTGTAGATGTATGTGTGGCTATGTCCGTGTGTCGTTATGTTGACATGACTGTGTGTAGGTAGGTTAGTACGCATATGTAAATGTATACGTACGTGTATATGCGAACCTATTTGCATGTGCATGTTTGTATGTGTATGTTGATGTGTATGTGTGTGTGTATCTGTGTCTGTGTGTTTGTGTGTGCATGTATGCACGTATGTCAAACGTCTGTGAGTACGTAGGTAGGTCGGTATGTATGTTTTTTAGACCAGACACTGCCTGTTTACACTTATACATGTGCTCGGTTATCCGTTTGTCTTACAATCGATCTATCATTTTATTTGAATACAACGGTTTTCTGTCTAAGGTTATTAACTGTTTATCTGGTTTGTCTCTCTCTTCATAAATGCGTAAATATATATGCACATGTTTATCTGTCTGTCCGTCTGTCCAACCACCTTACGTTCGGTCTACCTATAAGTCTGTGTGTTTCTGTACATGTATATATATATATATATATATACACATACATACATACATAAATTTATGTTTTCGTTTTTATACTTACCTGCACACACAGACACATGTAGCCTACACATATACATGAACGTACATCCGCATGACAATGTACACATGATATTTATGAGCCTTACATGTGCGCATGTAGCATTCTGTAGCTGCTTGAGTATGCAGGGATTCAGGTAGACATATGCACTCGATGTACAATATCCTTTATGCGAAAGTGAGAACAGCACTGGCAAGAAGACTCGTAGTGCTACAGGTAGTCTTAGTGGCACTAGCAATAAGAGTATTGTAGTTGTCGCAGTTGCAGCAATGCTAGTAATACTGGCAATAACATCCAGGATATTAATGACTTTGTAGTTTGTAAACCAGACCTGGACCTTCCGCACGGCCTTAAACTTTAGTTGTTCGGTGAATAAGCGTTTATTCATATCGTGCACTGAAACTTCAGTTCGTGAACTGTTTTTACAGTTTGCAGGATTTCGGGATCAGGCCCAGTTGAGGCATGGGTACATGGGACACATAAGGCCGAGGTTGCTCGGATCGATCGCGAGCTGGCTCTGATGTCCTTTTCTCCGAAGGACCGCTTCTGAGCTCATGGTGAAAGCTGCTTGCTCCAGAAATCATAGTGTTAACATATACCATATGTACCTATATAGGACAATGCACCCCACATGACATTGAATCCCATACATCCTTATAATGTTATATAATATATGATATTATATATGTTATATAGGTAACATAGTTTCTATATAAGATGCCCGTATCCTTAATTCAGGTCAGACATCATCCAACTTGCAAATCCCAATTCACTTGGAATGTTAGACATGTATAGATGTGCCATGTATGTCTGACCCATGTGCCGCTGCGACTGTGCAAACCGCAGAAGTGCCCCTACTTAAGGTCGAGGTGTTTAGGGTCTAGCCCTAGATATATTTAAGGTCGAGGTGTTTAGGGTCTATTTCGGAATTCAAGACCGACTGCCGGCCCATCAATCAAGCAATCGAAAGCTTCGCACGCATAGCTCAGCCGCCGTTTTGTCCTTCGATCGCAGGTACATTTGCATTCTGGTGGCTGGGCTTGGCAGTGCTTCTTATTGGAGGAGCAGGCGCTTTCGGGAATCGGGAGCTTCAAGTTTCCGATAACAGCTGCCTTAAGTTCGGGAGTGATTTGTGTATCCATGCTCTATATATTTCATGTGCCGCGATTTGGGTTCCAGTTTTCGGCCTGCTTTGAAGCTCCGTGGTGCATAGACTAGCCTGGGCTATGGCTTCAGAGTCCTTGGCAGAGATGGAGGATGGTTCGGCGAATGAGAGCTCCGCAGAGTCTGCGCGAGCCCCGAAAAGCAAGTGGCCTCCAGTTGGCAGCCTTGCAGGGCTCCTGGAGGCGGAAATCACGATTCGCCGCCGAGCCCGTGAGAAGGGCTACATTTCCAGATGGCCCAGCTTGCAAAACACCGGTGTGCCGAGTGTTAAAGCTATGGGGTGTAACACGAGGATTTTGGAGGTCCTGGCAGAGTGGTTTTGTCCGACCACCCAGCACTGCTGCACTGTCCCTATTGAGTTAAAGAGGAGGGAGGCTGGCAAGTTGAAGAATTTTGATTATAATTGCCTTCAGTGATTCGCACCCTTGTATAATGCAGGTGACTCGCTTCAGACGGGATATGGATTTGCCGGCGGATGCTGTCGTCATGAACATGGATGCAGAAGGACTGAAGAAGCTGTTTTCCCACGGGATACGAAGACTCAAGACGGGATCCGAGTCCCGAGCTGCTTTCCTCAAGAGTTCATATGTACATATACACAACTATAAAGGTATTGTGTAGGTTGATAATGTGTATAGTGTAAGGATACAGCTTTGGACGACTTTTACAACATCCTTCGTTTCTATTGGACCGAGTCTGTTGGGCCGGACACGGGGGCGGATCCGCCTGCTCCGCTGGCCATCGAGGACATCAGGCCTGATGACGTCTACGATTCAGTGGAGGACACGGACACCGTTGTTGCAGCGGCAGACAGTGGGTGGGGCAATGGGATGGAGGTGGAAGAAACTCAGGTGGATGGGGATGGCTTGGATGAGCTTCTTGCGGAGTTTGAGCCATCACCAGTCGATGTTTCTTCGAGTTCAGAAACCTTGGGCACTCCCAGTGCAGAGGTGGCGAAGCCATCCGCAGGCGAGCCTTCCATGCCAGCCGAGCTTCCCGTTGCAAAGGTGGGTTCGAAGTCATCCCCGATGGAGCTTCCCAGTGCAAAGGTTGATCCCAAGCCAGCCCCAGTCAAGCTTCCCGGTGCAAAGGTGGATCCCAAGCCAGCCCCAGTGAAGCTTCCCGGTGAAATGGTGGATCCGATCCCATCCCCGGCGGAGCTTCCCAGTGCAAAGTTGGATCCCAAGTCATCCCCGGCGGAGCTTCCCAGTGCAAAGGTGGATCCCAAGCCATCCCGGGCGGAGCTTCCCAGTGCAAAGGTGGATCCCAAGCCATCCCCAGTCGAAGATGCCAGTGCAAAACCAGATCTAGCCGCAGCATCCTCTTCGGGAACAGGAGGTGGTTCCAAGCCGAAGCCAATGCCACGAAGCAAGATTCACGTTTTCTCGGGGGACAGAGTGGATACCGATCCTAGACGCCAGCAAGTTCGATATCAGCTGAATATCAGGATGGAGCAAGTGAGGCCTGCCATTTGTGAATCGCTATATATAGATTGCATGTGTTCAGCAAGTGAGTGCTGCTTTTTTGGCAAGTTGACGGGTTTTGAGGTGATTGGGCTAGTGGTTCTTGCTCCATAATCCTATTAAGCATCTTTCGCTAGTGACTGCTAGTGGTTGCTGCTATTGTGATCGTGCTATTGTTGTGGTCAGTGGTCGTTGCTTTCTTGAAAGTTATATATAACTTATTGGCTAGTGGTTCTTGCTATTTTTCTGTGATGTAATCCTGAAGCAGGCAGCAACTGGAGATGAGGAAGGCTGCTGCTAAAGCAGCTCCAGTGCCTCGCGAGCTGGATTCGAGCAGCTCGGCCATCAAGTTTGATATTTGTTTGTTAGCCTTTCGAGGAGGTTTTGTTGTTTGGATCTCCAAAGGTTCTGGCTTGAAGCCCGACGAGGAGGAGACCCAGGCCTACGACGGCGAAGCTGGTGAGGCCGCCTTTCTTGCGGCCGAGACGAACGGGAGCACGCACGACGAGGAGCCGCCGAATCCCCCTACGGAGCCAACGATCGAGCCGCCTGCAAAGCCGAATGCGCCGAAGAGGACCCCCCCGAAGGCAACTCCCACCCTCGACACCTACGACCCCAAGGCAGGGCGGTTCTTTGGATTGCGACCAAGTTAGACTGTGTCCCGATTTATAATAGGGTTATATAAGAGGGTGCAAAATATCATAAATATCTGGGGTCTAATCTCTTATTATAAGTATTCTGGTTGTTCGGCAGGGTCTGCCTTATGGCCTCGGCGAAACACGGCTAGCTATACTCATAGATCGGCTTTTGTAATCTATAGGTACTATATAGGGCAGATTGCTGTTATGCATTCTCTGTGGAGGATCACATGGTGAAGCGGGTAGAGCAGCGAAACAAGTTCGACAAGGAGGCGACCCAGGACAAGAAGAGGAAACGTGGCAAGAAGGGGGAAGACAGCGACGACGAAGATGATGAGGACCAGCCGGCTTCCAAACGTGGCCGTGGTCGTGGAGGCCGAGGTCGCGGGCGACCGCCGGCTTCGGGCACTAAGAATAAAGGCGGACGTGGTCGTGGAGGCCGAGGTCGTGGCGGCTCGACCAAGGCATGCAAGGATGAGCCGCAATCCAAGAAGCCTCGGAAGACCGAGTCTCCGATTCGCGAGCCCGAACAGTCTGATGATGATTGCGAGGCGAAGGACAGCCCGCAAGGAAAGCAGACCGTTTGCTACTCGCCTGCCCCGATTGAGAAGCAAGCTCCAAAGCCTGCTGGATTGAAGGCTGCAGGAAAGCCTAGTCCCAAGCGATCTGGAAAGCCTGGTCCGAAGCCTGGTGGTGGAAAGCCTGGTCCGAAGCAGGCGAAAGGTGAGAAGGCTAAGGCCAAGGCGACTGCCAAAGGCAAAGCCCGCCAGCCCAAGGACACCAAGGAGCATGATGATGCTTCGGCGAAGGAGGTCAACGAGCCTGAGCACACGGACCGGGATGCCGGACGAAAGAGAAAGACCTTTGCGAGTCGCAACCCACCTACAGGCGACGCTGCTCGAGCTCGCTTTGATGCCGTGAAGAACACGTTCAATCAGCATATTGCTGACAAGTTCGACAACCCGAGCAGCTGGGAGGTGCATGGGTTTTAGAAATATACAATTATATACCGGTTTCATTGTTGTTTTGTTTGGGTTGGGTCAGGGTTTATAAACCTTAATTTTATACCCATTGTACTATAACCACATTATACTCTATTAATTTTAAACCCTAAACCCTACAAACCCCTGAAGCCCTAAACCCGTGCGGGTAAGCTGTGCAAACAGGGCACTTTCTGGGCCTTCGTCTTCCCTGCTCTGAGTGCATCCGGAGTGAACCCCAAGAACTACGAGAAGATTGCCATGAAGCACGCCGTTCAATTTCTGTCTGTGAACCGATGCTCGACAAGTTCATACAACATCGCTTTGTCGCTAGTAACTCAACAGTGTCCCTGTCTCCTCGTTGTCATTGCCCAGCCGTGTCTTGTAGCCTGCTCAGGTGACAGCACGAATGAGAACTACCCGTATGCTGAGATTTGGCTTTGTGCTGCATATCCATCGTGTGAGTTATGATCTTTGGGTGCAGTTGCGGTTGCCAGCGTGGCAACATGCAATGGTGGCTTCAATTTGCTGGTCTCAACTGCACGAGCAGCCACTAGCTCGAGTTAGGGTTATGCAAGGCAACTGTGTGTACCTAGGCATGCTGCTGAGGGTGTAGTCTGCTAGCTTTGCTTAGCTCCATATAGAATTGTACATATATAGTTCTCTAGAGCACAGAACTAGGCAATCGTAGCTGCATGGATCTTAATGTACCGAAGTTGCAGCCACCCCCTACATAATTTGATATGTCTTGTACCGCAATGTAACCTCCTATCACCCTAACTAGCATGCGAAAAGTGATGATACAAAGCTGGCAGCAGCCCTTGCAGCAGCAGTTCAGCTTTTGCTTTGCCGTCGGAACCTATGTGGTTTGGCCACATGGGCACTATCGTTCCAGCATCGCAGCAGCACGGGATCGGAAAAAACACGTTGGCAAGGCTGCAACATGTGTGCTTCATTGTGTCTGTTGACTGCTGCAGACTTTAGATCCAGCTGAGTTTGGGCCTGCTGTTGTGTATGATGTATCGTAGAGGGGTTGTGAGATGTGCAGACCCCAGGACCTTGTCTGATTACATATTTTAGGGTTTCGGGTTTAGGGTTTTAGGGTTTAGGGTTTTAGGATTTCGGGTTTAAGATTTTAGGGTTTAGGGTTTTGGTGTTTAGGGTTTGGTGAGCCTCAATTGACACTAATATGGGTGTTGGAAGCTGTCCCCGCCTGCAGGTGCTTCCGCTGGCTGGATGAGAGCACAGGGCTTCCTGTCAGCTCGCGGATTTTTTCTGCGGTTTCCGAGCGAGTGCTGGCCTGTTTTTGAATGCTGCACAACATCTTATAAGCTTTGATTCGGCTGCTTCTCTGCAGACGCCACATTGAATGCAGCTTCTTCAGTGCACAGTGGTCGAGTCTGGTTGAAGTGATTGCATTGCCATGAAATGAGCAAGGCTTTTAGACTTTAGACATCCTAGGTATCTCAAATGTAGAACTCTTCTAGGACCCTAATAGGCCCTACATAGAAACATACTTCACTTTTGCATCGGACCCTGTGAAGCCTTCCTAGCAATGGCTGCGGGCGGCTTTAGTTTCTGTTTTCGTCTTGATGGCGACCGGCCTGCTTAAGGACCCGGATTAGGCAACCCAACATTGCCTGCATCGAACAGTAAGCAACCCTCGCAGGATTCCATCCTCATCGCGATCCCGACCCTTCTGATCTGCCTGAAGTTGGCCTCTTAACCGACATTGGTACTCGTGCCCATGTGACATGCTAGAGTGTCGTCGGTTAGGTGTGGCAACAGAACTAGAAATCTACATGTGCCTGGATGTGTATACCTATACACAGGTATTACAAACATGTGCACAGAACGATGAATACAACACATCCGAGGGGATGCTCTTTTTAGTATTTGTGTACTCTGCTGTGTACATATGCATGCATGTACACGCATGTGCGAAGCCTTCTTAAAGTGAACATCGCCCCGCATCAACCTGATCTCCAACAATATCAACGAACTCAATTCCTTCCTTCGCCCAGGCATTGTCGCCCACGCCGTGGCGAAACAGCATCCGCCACCTGCACGACGAGGCGATTCGTAGAGGTACTGCAAAGATGAGTTTCTAGAGGGATCTTTCATGGGTTAGGGTGGTTTAGGGTTTCTGGACTGGGCTTTTTGGGAAGCCGTTAATTTTGGGGTGACTCTTAAGATGTCCCGTGGTGGGCTTGAAAGGGTTATCGGAAGCTTACGGTTAGTTGGGCTTCATGGGGTTCGTCTAGATTCGACTATGAGAAAACACCCCAAACACTTCATGGCACTGCTCACGGGTTTTCAAAGTACATTACTTCTTGGGAACTTCCAAGGGTTCTTAAGTGGTGCTGGGAGTTACGTGTTTTGGGCAGCTTGGGTGTTCTCAGGTTTGGTCAAAATACACTTATATAGTCGGTCTGCTTCTGCTGGGTCCTGGGTCTCGGTAATTGAGATAGGAAATTTGAATGTGATCTCGTTATGTATGTCTGGTCCTATGGAGCTACTACACGGGTCTTTGGAAGCATGTTTGGTGGGCTCTGTAGGGAGCCAGTGCGAGGCCAGCATAATTAACCCCGTATGGTTAGCTAGAACCCTCAAGCACCCCGACTCCCTGACAGGCCCAGAATCACTCTGCTCGGCCCAACCCACTGAAGCTAGCTTCACCCTCCGAGACCCAATAGACCACTTCCTTGATCGATCCCAAACCTTATATACATATATCATTTTAAACCCATATTTTAAAGTTGATCCCTTAAGCGACCAGGTCCGTGATCGATCCAAACTATATAATTCTGGACCCTTAATGTTACGGACACCAGCCAAGAATCACTCTCCGAGACACGTCCTTCCTCGATCCCAAACCTATATTCTAAACCCAAAGGCCTTTGAACCCGGAACCCCTAAACACCCCTATAAACCCTCTATATATATGTATATGTATATTTATATATATATATATACACACATAGGATTATACAAACCCTATCAGGTATTTATATATATATATATATATATTTATTTATTTACGTACATACATCCCCTAAACCCATCTATTCCTAAACCCCTAATATTCACCAATGGCAACCAAATGAACCCTGAGAGCCCTAGCTAGCCTTATAAATGTATGTATGCTGTGATCTCAGAAATTTGAGATCAAGCTCAGCCTTGTGGGTGCCATCCCATTCCGCTCAAGCTGATTGGTTGTATGTGGAGCTGCTATCTGGAAACGTCAAAACCATGAGAATCCTGGTCCGCATGATATATCTGCACACGTGTAAGTCGCCCGATGATTCATGAATGGATGCAATGCAATATATCTGCTGCTTTGGTCCGGGTAAGGAAGTGCAGTGCAGATATTATATATGGTTTTAGCTAGGGGCTTAGATCGAGGGTTTCGGCCCTGGGTTCAATCAGCATCAGATGAGGGCGGCGGTGCTTATCTAAGTAAATGAGCCCCGATATTTGGCCACCCTATTTAAGAACCCTGCAAGGCGTAATCATGGCGATGCTCACGTCGTGCTCGTAGTTCTGACATGCTGTGTCGGTAGGTGATCCACTCGTCTTGTCGAAACTTGCTCCGTGGTGGAGGGTGGCTGGTTTGTCGCCACAAAGCAGTTTGACGAGTGTGGTGGGGCTCTAGACTCTTGCATGTCCGAGCAGTATAGGTGCCCACCAAGAGAAGTTGTCCTCCCACTTGGTTTGCTCAGAACCTGGGTCGTGTCCGGGAGCAAGGGCTCCGGTGACTTCCGAACTTCCCGCAATAAACGGTGTTGAAAGCCCTGTACATCTCAGGTCTCCTTGAGCTCCTTCATCACATCGAGACACTTGGTCTCTGGTTCTGCCACTTGTTCGGGTGAAGATTCGGTGGCAGTCGCAGCACGAGCTCAGCTTAAAGCTAGCTATGTAGGGTGTATACAGGGTCGACTGTGCAGGGGTTTTCCGAGAATTGGAAGGTTCCCAGGTGATCCCAGCCTAGGTTTCGTCTTGCTGGAGTGTTATCGATACTGCATTCGGGGATGTAACTTAAGCTCTCTGGGGCTGTGACACAATCCTGTCTAACCTAGTTTCCAGTCCTGCACGAGTCTTCAAAATGAGTATGTATAAGATTCTGTCCTGCTAAAAAGCCACATCCTGGCAATAGCTGGAACAAAACACCTAGGCTGCTAGGTTTGCATGGCCTCCGACAGTATGTAGCCGGCTACCTATATCCCCCAACAACCTCATAAGTTTTATCAAAGGGTCCAGGGTTTATAAGGTCTTACAGGATCTAGAACTATAAGCTTTAAATCCTTCAAAGGATTCAGGGTTTATAGGGTTATAGAGGATTTAGAGGGTTTCGTGGCTTGTGGGTTTCTATAAGGTTTATAGGGTGTATATATATATATATATATATATTAAGTTAACTCTAAAGTCCTTAACCCATCCTGAAAACCACAGCCTCTGCCTTCCAACAGCTCGCGAATCCTGGCCACAGGGAGAAGCAGCTGTTATGCATATCTTTTCAACCTAGACCTAGGAAGCCCTAGAACCCCTAGGCCCTCCGGCCCCTGATTTTCGGGTCTAGACTCACCTAACCTAGGAAGCCCTATGACAACCGGGAAGTCCAGGCATCTCCTAAACAAATAGCTCAGATGTTGGAAGTGGCTTCAACCCAGAAAACATCGAGACGAAAAAGTGCCCAGCTGCACACACCCCTTAAAAAACCCCTAGCGAAAGGCCTGTTATCTCCGATCCCATATAGATGCCCCAAATTCCCACAGGCCCACAATAAAACCCCTGCACCCCGTCAGCCCATTGACTGGCTGAAATCTATATACTCTGGAGTACTATGAACTCTGCAATCTAGTCCGCTGCCGTGACAGTGACACAAAACGAGTGCCCCACAGTGAAATAACATTCTGCAAGGTCCTAAACACCCACAGAGACCCCAAACAAGCAGTGCCAATTCCGTACAAAGCTTGTTGTTTGTCTAGAGGCCTCTCTGTTTGCAGCCACCAATTAGATAGTTCCGTAGCTAGGAATAGATAGATGTGAAGACAGCCTCTATAGTTGAATCACTCGTGCCCCCAACAGCAACCCAGGATACCATCGAGGAACACATAACGAGATATTTGCCTGCCTTTGCCCAGGAGAGGATCTGGTTTGCCGGTGAGCCACCGCTGCCTGCGGAATGGTGATTGGGCTGCTGGGGGAATCTTAGTTGGTACCCGGGGACTAATTGGGTTTATGGTGCTTTTGTGCTACCTTCGAGCAGAGTTACCGGGCTTTATAGTTGGTGTTTTAGGGTTTTACAGTAGCAAATTAGTGGTCCGACCCACACTTACGTGTGTGCATATATATATATATAGAGAGAGAGAGAGAGAGAGAGAGAGAGAGAGAGACATTTCTTTATTTATACATGTACATATATGTATATGTAAAAGGGGGTATTTTGTTATTCCTGTGTGTGTCCTAGGGGGTTTTCCTGCCTAGAGCAACATTTGGGATCGATGCTTAGTGTTTTCCGATACTTCCGAATGCGGTGCTGTAGGATCCCTATGTAGGTAGGATGGCTGTCGTTTCCTGGTTGGAGCTCCCGCTTCTCGTCTTGCTGACAACAATTAACATGCAGTAGCCAATACGGGTTGCGAGAGATAATTCTTTTTCGTGCTGATATGGGGCTCCACGTGATTTTTCTCTACCTTGGCATTTCCTGAGCGCGCTCTTGCCCGCCCAAAACGCGCTCTTTGGCGCCCAAAGCGCGCTCTTACCCGACCGCACCTATTAGCTGGGTTTTGGTAGTGCTTAACCTTAATTCTCCATTCCGTTTCGGTTGCAACCATCCAGAACGGCCCCCGTCTGTCGTCCCACACCCGTAGAAGTGACCAAATCCTAGTACTTAAGATAATTTCGCCCAGGACACCCAAACAAAAGCATCAGAACCCAAACATCCTAGATGATTCTCGAACTAGGTCACCATAGAGGCCCTTAACCCACTACCGAGAACCCCAAGTGTCCCGAACTTCCTTATGGATCCTATTTATTATTAAGGAGCCCAATTGTGCTTTCGGTTCTGTGTTTCTACCATTCCCTAGAAGGCGAAGCCCCAGAAAGATTGTCCAATCTAGGCAGTCCTTGCAAATGCATCTAGTGCAGGAGCTAGATAATTGAGGATGGTTCCTATTAAGCCCTGCCTATGCTTATGGAGCACCTAGCGACCTTCCCAGATGTCATCTTGCCGATGGTGGCAACGGTCGGTGTTCCAGTCCCGATGATGTTTTCCAACGGGTCCAACGACCAATGCTGGAATGTGCTTGTGGGTTCACATCAATCAACTTAATCGGGCCACGAAAGACCACAAGGCCACGTCCAGGCCGTCCTCGTCGCACATAGTTGCAGCCAAGAGCTTTCGAATGCCACTTCTCGCCAAAATGTGAAGTGCATCGTGTCTCTGCTTGTCTGCAGTTCCAAAGCACCAGAGGCTTTGCCACAGTGTCGGCAGGCAGTCTAGTAACCCTGGCTAGCCCTATACAACCCTAGGTACCCACATATGAGCTCTCCTCTAGATCTAGCCAGCAATCAAACGAAGAATTCTACGAATAACTTATATCAGCCCTTGTGCTCTTGTTTGCATCCGTACAGTTTAAAACCTGCTGGCAATCTGGTGCCTCAGCCGTGGAGGAGTCTAGACAAGCTAGCCGTGAAAGCCATGGCTGGAGGGATGATTGAAAGTCTTGGTTCTGCTGAGTTGTTGAGCTCGAAGTGCTTGGCTAACCTATCGATCGAGGAGTTGGAACAGGAGCTTCGTGTATCTCGTCTTGTAATGTCCTTATCCCTAGCCTCCTCAAACCCTAGCTAAATAATATTCGATTAATGTCGCTGTCCTACAACCTCCGATGTCCTCGGCACTGCCCCTGATCGCCTATAACCTTGGAACAGCAACCTAGTCTAGGCTCTATATAAGCCTATAGGTCCCATACGATGAGCTTGATTGTTCGACCAGCTCCGATGTAACCGGTGGCCGTCCTACAGCCTCCGATGTCCCGGGTACGTTGTCTAGGCCTATATATGCCTTGTAAAACCTTCGATGGGAATCTAGGTCTTTGGGGTCCCAGTGTCTCTTGTGTGGATTCTATAGCACTAGTTTACCTAAGCACCTACCGACCTATCTAACTCCTATAACTACCTATCTAGTTACGTACCTACCGATCTACCTACCGACATATATATTTCTTTCGGCCTATATTAAGCATAGACACCTGGAGTAGTATATATGGACTGTAGGTTGCAGTCTGCCATATATATATATAGATAGACAGATAGATAGATAGATAGAAATGTGTTTGCATATGCATATTGGGTACTGCCCCCACCCTGCAAGAGTCCATTGGTATACATCAGCATATACCTACATATATATGTATACATGTATACATATATACATTCATTGTAAATACTACCCAACTGTTGCAAAGTGGTGGGCAGTACCCAATATGCATGTCTATGTGTTATGTTCATACTTATATATATATATATATATATACACATATACATATATACATATACTGTTTTTATGATGCTCGCTCCAGATCGAATCATCCCTAAACCCTTTGTAAACCCTAAACCCTAAACCCTAAACCCTATAAACCCTAAACCCTAAACCTAAACCGTTCTAACCACTGAAAGCAAACCTTAGGCAATGGAGATGGCTGATGATTACCTTGCTGGCCTCTCCGAAGAGTTGCCTGCAACTGGAGGCAGCAAGCCTCACGCCGGGAGTGAGCCTGGCAAGGCTGAGGTTGAAGGACAAGAGCAACAGGACCAGGAGGACCAAACAAAGGAACCAGAGGAGCAAGAGGAAGAGGAGGACCAACCAGACGGACTAGAGGAGCAGCAGGAAGAGGAGAACCAAACAGAGGAATCAGAGGAGCACCAGGAAGAGGAGGAGGAAGAGGAGGATGCTGCTTATTGGGCTCAGCAAAAGTTGCTCAATCTGCCTCAAGAAACCAAAGCCGAACCGCTGCAGAAAGAGCAGGAGCCTCCCTCTGTGACAGACAAAGAAGCCGCACGTCCAGCCCCAGGAGAGTGCACACTGAGTCCCGAAGCTCTGAGGTCCAGAACCAAGAGAATATTTACGCCGAGAGCAAACGGCACTTTGAAAGTGTCACACGAAGTGTACAAAGATTGGCACAAGGGCCGTGGGAGCAAGGAACGCAGGTCTTTGGAACTGATCTTTCAGCAGCGCGGCTACGACCCGGACCGAGTCGGTGATGTAGTGTGCTTAACAAACCTATATTATGCAAGCCTTTATACCCTCTAGCTCGCCCTACCCCTGAAGGAAGTCTTCATCTCGGAGGTCGATGTCATTCGACAGGAGATGCAGGAGAGGGATGTGACGGTGGAAGGTGAGTTCCTTTCGGAAGCTGGCATGATTGAAGAAGGGATCAGTGAGCCGTTTAGCTTGCATATTTACATCGATCTACATTTCTGTGTCAATGCAGCACTACCAACTGCCTTTGCATGCACACTTTCCAGACATACCACATGCAATCTCAGGAAGAGACGCGAGGCGATTAAGAAGCATTGCCGGGCAAGACCCAAGCAGCTCATGAGGACACGGAGATGTTACAGCAATTTCTCTCGAGTAGATCTGTAAAGCTGGACATGTCTGTTACCCTGAAGGAGGGACACCTACGAAAAAATCAACTTGTACTATGTCGAGTGGCACATCAAGGGCTACTTCAAGTCCCCTGGTTCGTGCTCACTGGCACCCTAAACTACATATAAGCCCACTAATACCCGAAAAGCCGTAAACCCAAGCCCTATGAACCCTAATACCCTTATATTTTTCTAAACCCTATAAGCCCTGAACCCTATAGACCGCTGTGTGTATGCATGTATGTAAGTATGTGAGTATGCTTCAATTGAACTCATGCAACTGAGGCACTTAGTTGCATGTATTCATATCTTCGGATGTATGCCATGTTATGTAGGTGTGTGTGTACATATATATATATGTATATATATATATACACACACATATATATATATATATATATATATATATATATATATATATATATATATATATACGTATGCATGCATGCATGCATGCATGCATGCATGCACGGCTATATGTATGTACTTTTGTAGTAATGTATGCATGCATGTATATGTATACCGATGTATGTACATATATATATATATATATATGTACATACATACATATACACATGTAGAGACACACACTTACATGAAGACATATACACACCCTCGTGCAACCCTCAAGACTCCTACACATATGTAGACACATACCTGTGTATATATCCATGCACACACACATATATATATACACATACACACATGTATACACTACCTATCAGACATGCATGCATATACATAGAGAAAGAGAGAGAAGACAGAGACAGAGACAGAGACAGAGAGAGGGAGACAGAGAGAGCGAGAGCGAGAGCGAGAGCGAGAGCGAGAGCGAGAGCGAGAGCGAGGGAGGGAGGGAGGGAGGGAGGGAGAAAGAGAGACTGGGAGGAGAGAGACAGAGAGACCCTCGACCGTATAGCAACCCTACATAGGCCCTATATATACCCTTACAAGTTATATAGCCCCTGAACTTAAGGATGAACCAGAAGATGTTGATCAACAAGAAGGCAAGCTGGACGGAGAGAGGCTTGCACGGCCTCGGGGACATGTCGATGGACGGCGACGAGGACCAGTCGGCAGGCCGGGTAGATCTGGAGACGCCTTGTTTCGATTCTTCGTTCTTCGATGGCTGTAGGGTTCTTATATGGAACAAACACAACTAAAACTAACTAATCCTACGTTCATTCCAACGAGGTTCTGGTTTAGCAAGATCCTCCTCGGACCTTGCTGCGACCGAGACCACTGAAGAGCCCGAGGAAATCAGGGCAAGCGAGGATGAGGAGGAAGACGAGGCTTTGAAGCTTCGAAGGAAGCTAGGAATGCCTGAGTACGACCCAGAGGAAACCTTGACGACGACCCTGCCTAAGATGCTGCTCCTAGACTGAAATTAAACTTCCTTGAAACGAGGGTCTCTATCCCGACCCTGAAGCCAAGAACCCCGAGCATGGACCCACCCAAGCCCTATAATATTAATTGTGATAACCTTCTTGCTGAGACAACCTAGCTAAGCTAACCCTGATCCGCAAGATAAACATATCTAAGCCGTTATAAATCAACCATATAACACCCTTAGAAGCCCCGTACACTAAAATCCGAAACCTTTGCAGGCAAACACAGGAGTGTGGATTTCTGTCTTCAGGTTTCGGTATGCATACACATGTCCATGCCATGCAACTGAAACTTCTCGGTGCACTACAACACGAGCCATGGATTGTGGCTCAGCAAAGAACTGCGAGCGACACACATTAAGATACACAACAAACAGGAGCATAGTGCACCCTTCGTGCATCCATCCATCAGTCCAATCCAGCCATCCTCATGTGTTTATACATGTCGTGGCATCAAGCCGCCAACACACACACACACACCAACACACCCAGCAACACCCATACTCGCACCGACATCACACACCCCACACTCACACACTCATACATTCACCCGCACACACCCACACACCCACACACACACACACACCCACACACGCACACACACACACACGCACACGCATAAGCCACGCAAACAGAAGCCTGAGGGAGCCTATATGGGAGTTTCCGAAGATGTGGGACCCCATTATAGTACCCAAATAGTATAATGCTATTATATAAGGACCCCAAATAAGGCACCCCTATAGTCTTCCGAAACTCCCATATATTTAGTTATATAGCTCCTATAGGAAGGTTATCCGCAAACGTCGGGGTTCCTAGCCTGTTATGGAGCTCTAATCAATGTTATATAGGGTCCAGGGGTGCATGGTGTTAGGAGATCTTGTCTTTCCTGCTAAAAGCCAGGTATGGCTGAACTGCTAGAAGATCTCGAGTATATATAGGTTTACAAATATACCGGTACCATACATATGTATGGTGGGCCGGTGCGGAACAATTATTCTAAGCCCCTATTAGCCCTGTCCCTGCCAGCCCAGCTCAGGACCTCGATGGTCAAACACTTGAAGAAGATGCAAGCCCTGGCCGAGAGATTTGACAAGGCTCCGAAGCTTGACGATGTGCAGAAACAGCCACGGGGACGAAGTATTTTCAGGGTTTGGGGTTTCTAGTGCTTCACTTATTGCTAGGGTTTCGTTGCAGGGTACAACACTCGTGCACAGATCAAGGTTTCACGAAGCTATCAGCAAGAACGTCGCTGACCTCAATGGGGCCAACGGCAAACTCTCGGAACTCTACAGTTCCGGTGTGGTCAAAGGGTTTTCCAAGTCGTGCCTTGTCCCCAAACCATGACTCTTGTGCCTGTGCTCATATGTGGGCATACATTCCGATGAGTTCTTTGTGTGATGCACATGATTCAGTGGCCTACCTGAGGAGCCAGGCCGAAGCAAAGAAGTACATCAATGAGAGCATCACTGCGCCAATACCTAAGGTAAACTACAGGCAAGTATGTCAAGTTGGAAACTGGCTATATATTATCTAAGGGCCACCGAGTCCCTCGGCCTGGAAACCAGATCGAGGCACTGCACGTCTACGGCTGCATGCCTTGGTGGACGGTCGTCTGTACACACACGTGTCTCTATCCCTCTCTGTCTCTGTCCCCCCTCTCTCTCTAACTCTCTCTCTGTCTCTCTCTCTCTCTCTCTCTCTCTCTCTCTCTCTCTCTCTCTCTCTCTCTCTCTCTCTCTCTGTCTCTCTCTCGCTGTCTCCCTGACTCTCTCTCTCACAGACTCTCCCGAGTGACTCTATTTCTCTCTGTCTCTATCCCTCGATCTCATCTCTCTCTCTCTCTCTCTCTCTCTCTCTCTCTCTCTCTCTCTCTCTCTCTCTCTCTCTCTCTCTCTCTCTCTCTCTCTCTCTCTCTCTCTCTCGGTGTGTTGCTCAGTCCCTTGATCGATGCAGGCCCTTCCTGCCCAAAGCTGCTGCTGCTACTCCTGCTGCCAAAGCGAAAAACAAAGCTCGCCAAGTGATCCTCCCTCCTATGGCTAAGCCAAAGGGCGGTGCCAAGGCCAAGGCAGCCCCGAAGCGAGGCTCGGCTGGCGAAACTCCTGCCAGCAAAAAGCCGAAGAAGTGATTGGCCCAGAAGTTCGCTGCTTTTCACATTCAACAAGGAGTGTGTGCAGCCCTCGTGCATAGTGGTGATCGATCGATACGGGTCTGCGCGGGAAATTTGAAGTTTAGCATGTGCATGTATGCTGATATGTTGTTAGGGTCCAGCTCGTGACTGCACCAGCCAGGTCGGCATCGATGCAAATTTGTTGCTGTAGCTTTCCTAGGAAAGCTGTGCAGCACACTTCTCAAGTGTACATGGGGGGCATCTCTAGAGATCTCTCTGCGAGCTCGCATGAGATCAAATGGTTCACACTGCAGTCGCTACGTATTGCATGGTAGACAACCTCGTCTACGAAGAACCTGTAACATGCAGTATCTCGGCAAGCCAGGTGAAGATCGACTTGATCCTACTCCAGTTGATGGTTCACATGCTGCCACTTATGCAGAAGCACTGGCTGATTGTGTCAGATTCTCAATCCATGAAAACGCCAGAAAGTCATCAAGTGAAAGCCGAAATCATCCGCCATTGCATTACTTAAACTTATATAATTATCGCCCCGCCCAGGTTCCAGCATCAACTTTGCAGTCCTTGGCTGCCAGGGCATCCGCTGACATGCCATCGGGCCTGGGCCCGCAGAAGAGCACCGACAACAACGCATTCAGAACTGCTGACAGGTTTGTGAAAAGATGGGGATTGCGGTGGAGCATACCTATTTCGGTCTATGACCACGATGATAAAACTCAAGTTCCATTCTTGTCTCCTCGTGACATTTTTTCCCGTATGCTGGAGAAGGCTCCCGACCTACTGTTTGGTGGTTATGACAGCCCCCACAAGATTCGAGAACTCCTGGGCAGCTTTTGGACATCTTACAAGCAGTGGCATCCAGGACACATGGTGTTTCAACAAGCTCGCTCTGGCGACCTGGACCTCAACTTTACCCTGCCAGTTCTAATACATGGTGACGAGGGCAGAGGGCTTAGAAAAGGAAACATAGCCGTTTGTTCAATGGAGACTCCTCTCGGTTTGGATACACATAAGGATGTCCCATGTGGGGCTTCATGGCCTTGTTGCGACCAGAACAACCTCGAGCCCAGCCCAGCTGATTTCCAGACCACCAACCTGAAGTTTCATTCCTTCCTCACCAAGTTTCTCATGTTTCTCATGCCGAACAAGATCTACAAGCAGCAAGGTGTGCTGCAAGGACTTCTTCGTTTGATCTTCACGCAAATGCGATCGCTGTTTTACGAAGGGGTTCAAGTTGGTCGCCGCATACGGAACATAGCTGTTATTGGCCTCAAAGGAGACATGGCATGGTTCCAGAAGATCGCTGATCTGGATCGCCATTATAACAGGCTGAGCAAGAAGGTTGATCAAATGTGTTGCCACGAGTGCCTCGCAGGCTGCTCAGCGATGCCCTTTGAAGATCTGGCTGACAACCCAAGCTGGGCTCCTTCGATTTTCACACAGCGGCCTTGGCTCCAGGAGCCTGCTAGTGGACTGTGTTTGCTGCCATTTGATGCGAATCGCCCTGAATCTATTCTACGCCGAGACATTTTCCACAATCTGAAGGTGGGTACTCTACAGGATTTTATAGCAGGATCGATCGTTGTCATAGCCGAATTCGGCTATTTTAACGAGGGGTCTTCGCAGAACAACAACTCCTTCCCCACTATTCTCAAACGAATGCATGGGCATTTCAAGCTTTGGTGCGCCACTGTTGGAAAATCTCCCAATCTGCAGGGATTTACAAAGCAGTTTCTCAACCGGCCTAGCCGAAAACACTATGGCTGGGCCAAAAGCAAGGGCTCGGATTCGGTTCTGCTGGTGCAATGGCTGCTGGTGTTGGTGAAAGCATGCGAGGCAGACATTAAAGAAGAGAGCCATCGGGATGCTTTCGAAGCCATCTACCAAGCTGCAGATGCTGCAAACAAGTGGCTTAAACATATGTATGCTCACTCGCTGTGGTTGGCAAGGCCATGTGCCCGAACCAGTTTGGATTTGGGATCGAAGTTTATCAGGACCTATGGCTATCTGGCTTACACCTGTTTGCACAAGTACCAGCTTTCGGGCTGAAACCTAAGCTGCATATGCTTCACCATGCCACCCATGCACTCCGGACAGACTTGGCACGGAACCTGCAAAGAATACCCTCGCTTATTCTGACCAACTGTGAGATGAACGAAGATTTCATTGGCAGGATATGCAGAATGTGGAGGAAGATGCATCAGCGAAACATGTGTCGAAGAGTTCTCGAGCTGTATTTGACCAAAGGCTATGCTCTACACCGAAGATTCAAAAAGAATCCCAATCCTCGAAAGAGGAAAGCTGCTAGCTAGGTTCCCAGCGGGCCAGTCGACCAGTTCGAAGAGCATGGAACCACGCATGCAGAGTTTTACGGGGCTCGAGGTCTTTTGTGGTCAGGGTGTATGGGGTTTCAATATTCTGGTTTCTAAGGGTCACAGGGTTTTTGGGGTTATATGGCTAACATAGTGTATGCTATATATAGCTAGATATAATATATAGTTATAGGGTTTATTACTCTGTTGTTATGTAAGGCTGCTTTGCACTCTAGGATTTGTAGGGGAGTTTAATCAGGGTAGTAGCTAGATATAATATATAGTTATATATAGGACTATAGGGTTTTACTCTATATGAGGCTGCTTTGCACTCTATAGGATTGGTAGGGGAGTTTAATCAGGGTAGTATTCTAAGTGCTCTACAAGGATAAGCTTCCTTGCTGGCGACTGGTCTCTCTCCGAAGTGCAGTATGTTCGCTCTTGTTGCAGGAAAAACAAGCGACAAGGGATTCGAAAGCTTGTTGCTGAATCAGTCTGTCACAAACCCAGCCCAACCCCAAAAGAACTAAAAATAATCAAAACAACTAAAATTAAGTCAAACGCCTAAAATAGTAGTTGTTTCAAACAACGCCTAAAATTTTAGTCCCCGGAGGGTCTAGGGAACACCACGGGTGAGTGTACTGGTACCACTAATAACCATTTTCTTCTTTTTCACCATCATCGCCATCAATATCATCATCATCATCGAGCGAGCAGTAATGAAAAGCAGGAACGTGCCACTGATTGTAGTCTTTACAGTATGAAAAGAAATTGGTATCTATGTCTATACACAGGTGTGTTTCCATGTACGTACGCATGCCTGTACGTATGTATATATGTATATATGTATATATGTATATATGTATATATGTATATATGTATGTATGTATGTATGTATGTGCATACGTACATTTGCATGAATGTACGTATGTATGTATGTATGTATGTATGTATGTACGAAAATTCATGATTCCTGAGGGTCCATGTATCCAAATGGTATATGCCCTGGCCTTAAGGAACTCCCTATATAGGTACATTGGGCCCAAAGTACATACTATTTGCATACATGGACCCTTAGGGGATATTCACGGTATGTACTGAGAGATTTGGGTGTTTCCGAGAAGAAGGGGTACCGTATTTGGGTGTCCTTATAACAAGGATCCTACTATTTCGGGTCCTGTATTAGGGTCCCTATTTTCGGAAACCCCCATGTACATGGACCCTTGAACCCTAAACCCTAAACCCTAAACCCTTATTATGGTACCCTCAAAGGAACCCTTATGGTACGCTTAAAGGGTTTCCAACGTGCGTATTTTCGTGGTTGCACTCTACCGAAGCCTGGCTCTCCCGCCACCCGCCCAGAGACTCCGAAATCCTCGCAAATTAAGGAATGTACCTAGGGTTGCTTTAAGGGATCTATAGGCGATCTATAGTAGGGTTTAGGGTTTAGAGGACTCCAATATCCCCTAAATTTAGGAATATAGCTTAAATTATGACAGGGATCCTACTATAATTTAAGGTATATCCCCAAATTAAGGAATACACGGAATACGCCTTAAATTACATCAGGGGTCTTGCTTTAAATTTTGCGCAAGTTCCTTAAGCAAGCGATACATTGGAGTCTCCCGGCACAGATGGACGACCCGCTGGCAGCGAGCTTGGCAGAGTCTCACGGCATCTCCCTGGAAGGCCGGGTTCGAGGGCTCGGTCTCGGGCTGAAACTTAGGGTTTAGGTATGTAGGGTTTAAGGTTTAGGGATTTAGGTATTTAGGGTTTAGGGTCGAGGATGTAGGTTTTTGGGGTTTAGGGTTTAGGTTTTGCTGTTTAGGGTTTAGGTTTTATAGGGTTTAGGGTTTAAGGTTTAGGTTTTTACTGTTTAGGGAGCAGGGTGAAGGGCTTATCGTAGCACCTCAAGGATACATCGAGCATCCCTTGGGGATATGTTCTTCTAGTGTAGCCATGCAGGGCTGACAATGGAGCAGTTCTGCTCTTTTTTGTACATGCTGGTTGGGCCATTCTTCAGTCGGATGTGTGTTTGGATGTTGAAAATGGGATAGGCATTTCG